>JAPYYS010000915.1:0-37896 GCA_030522525.1 Campopleginae sp. 14b
TTTCCATGGAGAAAAAAAAAAAAGTTTAACAGTTCCTTGAAGTGAGAATTTACTTTCAAATTTTGAATAAAATTGTAATGCAAGTGAAAAAGGTAAATCGAGCCCAGAAAATGGCAAGTTAGTGACAGAATTGCCAAGACCATCTCCTGGCGGAGGGAAATAACCGGTTTATCTCTTTTTCGAATCACAAATGAATAGACACTGAAAAGAAGAATAAAAATCGTTATAGTGTGTGACGAATCGAGGAGCTTCCGAATTCTCGTATAGTTTCGTGAGTTCTCTCTCGTTCGGTCGAACGAGTTGAAGAGAAAATCATCGAATATCGCACGTACGATAGTCCGTATAAATTTATACACGAGGCATTAAAATACACGATCGTAAACCCACTCGAAATTTCTTACGTATGAAATATATGCTAATGCGGTTTATCGTGCGAACGCGTGACACTTTCCATGCGTATATATTCAGCCTGTTCGCAAAGCCACGCCGAACGCTCGATTTCCACTTATAATACGCGTCGAACTTCGGAACTCCTCTTCCGCGCGAGTCTCGCTCGGATTTCGTCCAGTACGTGATTCGGAAGAAGTTACGACGAGCTGCTCTTATCTAAAAAGTGCAAAATTTTGCCCGACTCTTCTTTTTCAGGGAACTTTCATTTTTGTCACAAAAAAAAACGATCGGGATGTTCGTTCGGGCGACGTGAGTTTAAAGAAAAGATAAAATCGGTGTCCGTCAACTTTTTGGACGAAGAAAATTCGGGAAGTAAAACGGAATTCAAATTTTGCGAGAGTTTTCATTTTTCGATGGCAATTTCGCATGGGAAATCGAGTGGCGATGAAAAAAATTATTTGGCAAAGTAAAAATAAGCTGTTGAAAGTTCAATCCGAAGGAATATAATTCGACGCTTCACATCGACGTGCAAATGAGACACAGGTTGGGGACGAAGGTCACTCGTAAAAATTCAACAAAAACTAACGAGTCGAGCGCAGCCGCTACAAACTATCATTCAAATCCAAGACCAACGAGCCGAGGCGTCTGGAGTTTCGTAATATGCTTAACCCTACGTCTGTGACCCTGTGTCCCAAGCACCGACACAAATACGTAGTCCCAATTGAGAAACTGCTACATTCCACGTTTGCGGAGTCTCGATTCTCGCAACGAAAAAGACAAAACAAAAAACAAAAAAAATGTAAAAATTATACGAAAAAAAAAATAGTGAGAAAAGTCGAAAAAAAAAAAATAATGATTCGGAAACTCAATTGTTCGTCAAAAATCAACATAGATGGTGGTTTCCAGGAAAAAAAGTTACGATTCATCCTCCATCGAAAGGAGAACGCGTCAGAAAAATTGCGTAGCAGGTTTTTGACCGACTGATCGAGCGAGAGGCGCCACGAGGCACGCGGTCCGTCCAAAGCCCCGAACCAGTCGCGAAAGATTGCAAAATTCTTCGAGCACGCAAAGTGCTCGATTCTCCCTCGTGTCTGCCACACACCCAGAGTTAAGGAACGCGAGAACAAGTTAGACAAAGTCTCGCGTCGTGACGATTTTTCCTCCTGTTTATACAGACAGAAGTTTTGTGCGACCGTTAGAATACAAAGAAGGAAATCATTTCGTACGCTGACTGTTTTGTATTCGGGACCACGGACGATAATACACTCAGACCCTTATTTCCGTAACCTCTGTTACCGTAATACCAATCGGTCTGGGTTGGGTCAAAGGACCTCAAGCCAGAATCCGGCTCAACGAAAGATGCACGAAAAAAAAAAAAACCAGAAAGACGAAAAGCAACTGTAACGTCTCGTCGTTGTTACGATGATTTCGTAAATTTTCCTTATTTTTCATTTTTTTTTTTTTTTCAAATAATATCAAGCAATGTGCAAAGAAGGCCGCACGAAAACGACTCGGGTTCACGGTGTTGAGGGTTAATCCCTTCCCATTGACCAGGACATTATAATGTCGGGGAGAAACGCATTGCGATGCCGCTGAGCTTTGTAATGGTTACAGCGTCCAGTTGATCCAACCCGAACCGAGGTAATTGGAGCCTGCTCGTGATTAGAAGGTAGAACTCGAGACTTTTGGCTCGAATTTACTGGCCGATTTAAATGAGCAACGATCTCGATACCTCCGAAAATTTCAATTGCTCAATACAAAATACTTTGCATGATGTTGGCATGTTAAAAACATAGGAAACTTTGAAATTATTTAAATTTGATGAAATTTCGTTACTCTTTAGTATTAAATATGACTACAAATTTTTCAAGAACTTTTTTTCTACGTAGTTTTTGAATAACTCAACACTAGAGTTTACATGCATAGGCATAGGATTCCGATATATATATAGGCATATATTTTGCATGTTTCGAACTCAAATTATTCGACAACTATGTAGACGAAAAATAAAATAAAAATTGTGTCATCGTATTGGATGCTAGAGAATATTATCACCAAATTTTATTCAATTTTCATCATATTGTCGTACTACGGAGCCAACCTCCCGAAGTCCAAGTAATAAAGAAACGTGATTTTTCGTTAGAAACGATGAAGGTGTTGCTGCTGTGAGTCACGAATCGTTTCATATAGATGAGAAATTCCTCACGGGATTCGAAAAATGTGAGTAACTCGTCATGTAATCGAAAAGGAAGAGGAAAAAGTTTGAATTTGTCGAAAACGAAGTGAACGAGATCTTGAGAAAAAAATACGAAGAGGAGAGTAGGCAGAGGAGGAGCAAGAGGAGAAACAGCAGCAGCAGCAGCAGCAGCAGTAGCAGCAGCACCAACGAGCAGCAGCAGGTCGATACCAATGGCGCCGCGGCCCCGCGGAGAAAATCAATCCCGGCTTGACGCCGGCCTTGTTTTGACGTGGGGACCATCAGAGCTTTGGCGAGGGCACGGCATCGCCTCTTCTGCTTTATATTTTTCCCCATGCAACACCATACTCGAGTTTTGGGGTAAGTTGCCGGTATAATTCATCATCCGATAGATCGTTGGAGCCCTTAAGCCTCGACAATGAGAAACGAATGGAATTTGTTTTTGCTTCGACGTTATAAAACTTTTCTTCTCCGACGTCCAAATCTTTGCCAATCAATGCAATCAGCCTGCGTCTCTGGGATTTCTCAAAGAAGTTGTAATGATAAAACGGATTTCCTGAATTGGGGAAATTTTTTTGGGTTCGAATTAAGAAAAAAATATCGATGCATTTTTTCGGATTTTTACCTACGCTGATGACTCAGAACGAGGCTTGATATTCAGGGACATAAAAAATTGCGAAAGCTCATGGAAAATAAATGATGCTGAAGTTTGCAACGTTGGAAAGCAGCGAAAAATATTGATTATTTGTTCAATTTTTAAAATGATCTAAATTTTTCGAACCAATATATTTTGATGGGGTTGAAAACCGATCGTTTTATAATCGCAATTTAATTCGGAATATAAATAATGAGCCTTGTCACAGAAAAAAACGAATTTCGTTGCATTCCAACGATGCAAACTTAAACGTCATGAAAATAAAACGTGCGAACGATCAAGGGATTAAGAGATGAATTTGAGATACACAAGAATTAAGGGGCGTCAACTTTGGTATGGAAATTATTGATCCTACGGTGAGTCAAGAATGGTAAATGTTTTGCTCAAGCAATTGAACTTTGTAGGACTCGCGATCGTGTGGGAAGGTTCGGACGATGAGCCAATTTTTCAATCTCGTTTCTGTTATAATGTGACAAAGTTTCTACAAGGTCGTGAATACTTGTCGATATTCAGAACGACTTTCAACTGAATTTTCATGACTTTTCAAACGTGCCATTTTCATATGACCCGAATTTTTCAATCTTTAGTTACCGTTTATTTTTTTTATGCTTGTCAATCAATATAGACCGATAAGATGAACCCTCCCTCGTAAAGTCAAGTAATAACATCATTATTTGTTGCCACAACGATATTGTCAACACGAGACACTGTGCATCTGCCTATTGTTGTCATATTGGCTCTCCGTTCAGTTGACCGTGGGACTTCAACGTCGTCGAGGTTTCACGGTCAACCGAACACACCAACTAAGGCCCACGAAGAATTGTTTTCAAATTGTCTCCTTGAGAGCATACGAGCGCAAACACGAAGTTTATATGTCCAGATAATAAGATGCAGAAAAAAACAAACCATGTTTTCGTTTTTTAACGCTACGCATGTCATTGGCACTAAAAATTCCGCGAAAGGGCCGAGACACTCTGTGCCTAGAACCTCAGAAGAGTGAACAATGACAAACCGGCGCTCGTGGCGCCACCGGTAAATATGCGGAAAAATAGAAATATTATTTTGGAGATTCTCCGAGCTACAATGCTGTGGTTAACCTTTCAAGTCCATACTGGGTCGTTTTGACCCCAACAGTTTTCTGTCACCGATTGGTTGGCATTTTGTTGTCGTTTTCGGAAAAAAAAAAAATTTTGCACCATAAAATATGAATCGTTTGGTAGGAAAATGTCTCGCCAAAAAAAAAGAAAAAATACGACGATTCCAATGACACTTTGGGTCAAATTGATCCAAAAATTAATTTCACGGGATATTTCTTCGGAAGACAAAGAAACGATCGATAATGCAAACGATTATAGTGTAGAAAAAAAAATAAACAAACGTTACGAATTTTTAGCACCATAAATGGTGTGAAACACTTTCTACCTAGAACTTGAATCAATTCTTGGAAACTCACGAGTTTCCGGCGCTCGTGGCGCCGCCTCTAAATATGTATGTACGAAAAAATGAAAATATTAGGATATTCGATACATCTTTTGAGCTAGAAAATTTGCGGTAATCACGAAAAAAGGAGAAAGAAATATGAGAAACATGAAAGCTCGTAATATTTTCCGAAACGCTGCGAGTAGAGAAATATTACGAGAATAATATTCGAAGGCTTTTAAAAAGAGTTGTCGACTGCTATCATGAGTCGCAAACGCGACGTTCGGTGTTTACGAGCAAGGCATGCTGAAAAAAGCATGGAAAAAAAAACCGAAATGATTGGTTTGGTGATTGCATAATTCTTACTTTTGATAACTCGGTCCGTGGTGGAGAGCTTCTGGGAGTTATTGGAGGTCATGCTGATGCTGTTCGGCTTTGCTCGTACAGGTTAGGAGGGGTTCCTCGTCGGGCGAGGATGAGGGGTTGCGCGGGGGTAGGGGAGGGAGGAGGAGGAACGTCGGCGGTTGACACCGGCCGCGCGCACCTTATGCACGCTCCGACACGCACTTTTTATCTTTTATTTTTTGTTCACACGCGTAAACAGGACGAATTAGGAGAAAAATAAATACATGACACTTGTACTTTAATATCACTTGTTTAGCTCCACCTCTTTCCACTTGCTTCGAGTACCGGAGCTACTTGTGCTTTTCGTTTTTCTCTCTTGCTCTCTTTATT
Source organism: Campopleginae sp. 14b (assembly GCA_030522525.1). Classification (NCBI taxonomy): domain Eukaryota; kingdom Metazoa; phylum Arthropoda; class Insecta; order Hymenoptera; family Ichneumonidae; species Campopleginae sp. 14b. The sequence goes on from JAPYYS010000915.1 coordinate 5,397, forward strand.
CGCTCCTTTTCTACTCCGTTTTATTATTCGGCTTTCCTAACCCCAAATTCAATCTTCCGCGCACTGGACACTCTCAATGCGAAGCTTTTTTTATATTATTTATTCGATTGACTCGGTGGGGTGGAGGAAGAGAGAGCGAGAGAGGCAGAGAAAGCGAACGAGAAGCACAGGGGCGAGGAAAAAAGGGCAGGCGGGAGTTTCAACGAAGGACAGGAACGAAACGCTTGCGGGGTCTCCACCGAGGGGGAGGAACAAAAAGTGTATTTCTATCGAGCGTGTTGATATTGGACACGTTTCTCTCCCGTTTTTTTTTCTCGCTTATACGTCGGAACACTGCAAGTCACAGCACCCACGGAACAAAATAAAAATCTTCATCCACCTTTCGTTCTTCGTGTTTCGTATTTTGTTTTTTAACAATTTTTTATTTCAGTTTTAATATTATTGCACTTCGCGATCTCTTTTTCACCAGCTCGTATAATCTCGCACTCGGACCCGGTGATCGTAGCAAATGAGACTCTACAATCGCCCCTAGTGACACATAAGGAAACTTATATTTCGATTCGTCGTTGATGCGGTTACGCGCTCGTTTCAGCCGTTTTTTGAATATCTACTCGCGAGCCTCTCACACGACGACACTTGTTTTCGTCTTTTTCGATTTCTTTATTTATAGTGAATTTCATTCCCGTTACGTGTTTATTTCGTCAACCACTCGCAATCTCTCTCTCTCTCTCTCTCTCTCTCTCTCTCTCCCTCTTTCCCCCTGTCTGACTCTCTGTCTCTTTTTTTTCGCCCACTCGATATTATTGCTTGCCTGAGATCTTATTGCCGTCTGCCACGCGACACAGTACTGAATCGTACCCCTCCGGACCTCTTCACGCCTCACGGTTACAGGGAAACCGACGTTAAGCTCAGCGAATACGCGACTTACCAGCACCGATGAATTAAAAATATCCCTAAGCTTTTTTATAACTGATATTTTACGTCAATATATTTAACCTATACAATAGCGAACGTTCGACTCTCTCGCGCGCGCGATCCCACGTCTCTTTAAACCAAATAAATATGTTTACCGCGAGCACACACACGAACGAACACTCACACAGTCACGCCACACAAGCACACGCACAGCCTCCCGATTTTTAACTCCGATTTTTCAATTCGCGAAGTTGCTCCGTTGAAAAAAATATATATTTTTGATTTGCCGACCAATAAGGCGCGAGTATTATCGCATTGAATACTCCCCCTAGCGCGAGCTTTCAACTAGGGACTTTCGGTCTATTTTTTCAGTCTAAAAAGGGTCAACGGTGGTGCGAGTGAATAAAAAACAAATTGGCCAGGCGAAAGAGATGGCGATGAACCCAGAGTTGCTTCCCAAGAGGAAGATACCGGTGTAATATCGGAGGACATGCGATTATTATCGTATACCTTGATGATCGAGAAACGACGAGAGAGATAGAGAGTGAGCGAAAGAACGAGCAGATTCGGGGAGGGGGCCGAGAGAAATAAAATGTTGAGCGCGAGGCGGTTGATTAAAAACACACACGTTAATCACGGGCCCCGGGTGACGACGACGACGACGACGCGACGCTATGACGACGGCGACGACGACGACGACGGCGACACAAGACCGCGGAACGGGGCACCCCACGGTCTTTAACCACGCCGCTAAATTCTACTACAAGATGTCTGTCCTGTGCTCACCGCGGCACACGAACACTGACGACTCCGCTAAACTCTACGACAAACCGTGGACGTGCGCAACCTCAAACGCGCAACGATTATTCGAGGTCATAGCGCTACAAGCCGCTCGTGTGTGTCGCTTCTCCCATACGTATAAGATCCCTCGCGCGAGTGTGCTCGGTGCTTCGTTACCCTTTCCCTTCCTCCTGGCGGCCATACCACCCACCCGCCCACCCCACCGCAACCTCAGCTACGACGTATTCGGAGCTTCTCTCGACGGCCGAAAGAAGACACCACCGGACGACCGGGCGAGCCAGGTCGGTCAAGCAGACGCACTCTTATTTATCCATATCTCATTTTTTCCATTGAACCCGACAAATATTTGAAATTCAATGATTAAATTTTTCAAATTTCGTTAAAAAAAAAGAAATACTGCATTCGATATTCATATAAACGAATACTACAGAATCGATACATCGATTCGATGAGAAATTTCCCTGCGTTCATGTTTGCGACACGAAACCTAAACAATTAAAAAATAAATTTCGCTAATAACGTTATCGCGTAACGATAAGTTATCGACTGAAGTTTTGCCCGAATGGATTATTTTGTTCAGTATTACCCACCAGTGGTGTGAAAAAGGCCCAAGGCCAGTGCTCCACACGGCAGAGTTAGACGCTTCACATCAGCTATATCGATTTATTTAATTCTGAATCTCTCGGTGGCTGTTGAGTAGTACGGGATCTCGTTTCAAAATCTTTCGGTCGTGTATAATTTTTCGTTGAGGCAAATCGGAAAAATAATTCTTGAGTTTTCTTCCCCGAGCTTCATGGACTATTCTTCTACTTTTTTTCGCACAAAATCGCTCGGAAAACGTTCCCTACAGGTTGCATTTGTTTTTAACCTCAAATTTTGATAAATTTTCGTACTTTATTTGATTTTTTTCATTTCGCGAAGGAATGCTTTGCGATTATGTATGGATACGTATGTGTACATTGGGTTAAGCGGCGAGGTTGTTGAACTATTCACGTCCTGTGTGAAAAATAGAACCCGCCATATCGATTCGAACCCGTAACAGTTTCTCATCGCCTCAATAATAATTGCTTGCATTATTCCTGTCATTGCTCACGAATCTTCCACGTTTTTATCTTCGCATTAAAATGTACAGTCCTTTGTACGTGGATGATACGTGACGGACAAAAATCACTCTCCGAATTTTACAGAATTCTCGAACACTCAGCGCCGCCGCGAGGCTCTTACGTTTGTTTTTTTTGTTTTTTTTTTATGTTCAAGTATCAAAAAATTTTATTTACTATTTGAATTCCAATTTTCTTCCACATCGAATAAATATTCGATTATTTCATATGCATCCACGTCATTCACATTCATTTCATGGGAAAAATTAAACTTTTCAACGTTTCAGTCCGAGGCTGTACGAATAGTTTCTCTGTGAATTTTCGGACGGACTTTTTACATGAGTTTCCAGACGCATGATTAGAAAAACTATTCCTCACCAAGTTTCGTGTTGTTTTTATGAAAAATGGCTGTTCTCTGGCTATCCACGTATTACGAATATATCTTATTGAACAGATAAACTATCGCTATCGTGAAAATCATCTGCCAGCGTCCCAAAACGAACTTTACTGAATCGGAGGACGAAAACGCGTCGCCCTGTCCGTCGTAGAACAACTTATTACGTCTCTCAGTCTCTGTATCACTGGCTGAGCATTCGTACTCCTTGTCGTCCGGTATAACGTCCTTTGTCAGTTGAAGAAATTTTTCCAGTGGACACTCCTCCGTGCATCCCGGTATCTTTTGCGCTATCATCTGCTCCGTCACTCCGGTCCAGTGCATCACCTGTCAAGACGAAATAGCCAGCTCAATTTGAATGAAACTTTGAAATTTTTACTCTGGGCCATCGGCACCGAGCCATGAGTCTTCAATATTTAACGAAAGAGGGGCCTGAACCCTCCCAGCTAGGAATATTGCAATTTGTTGAATTGCTCGAAAATTTTCTCTCCGAAAAAAAATCGAACAAATAGGATATTTTTGCGCAAAATTATTCCAATTTTTTTTTTTAAGCATTACTACAAAAAATAGCATGAAATTTCGATCGATTTTCGGAAATGGAATGGTCAAAATTAATTTGACCAAGAACCGAACAGAAATTTAAATTTTTTTCGTTACTCTATAAAGAAACCCAAACAGACCCAAACGTAGCCAGACAAAGAGAAAAAGAAGAAAAGTAAAAATATGATTTTAAGCAAAGAGAATAAGAATTTTTTGATATTGAATGAATTTTTTTTTGCTGTTTTTTTGCTTTACATTTTTTTATCAAAATCGAACGCGACAAAACGATTTTGGGTCCATTCTTCGCGATGGGAATTTTTTTTGTAAATATCTGTCGAAAAATACGAATGTACTTCGGGGCGAGCGATCCCGGGATCTTCATTTTTTTTGCTATTTTATAAGGAAACCTAAACGAACCCAAACATGGCCAGTTAAAGGAGAAGGAAAGAAAAGCAAAAATATCTTATTGAGCGAAGAAAATGATAATTGTTTGATATTTTTCGAAATGTTTTTTAGTGTTTTTTGGGTTCTGTTAGACATTTCTCATACAAAAAGTTAATCGCAATGTCATTTTCTATCAAAATTGAAGGTCACAAAAAATTTTGATTCATTTTTCGCAAAGGGACTTTATTGTAAATATTTATCGAAAAATACGAATGTACTTCGGGGCGAGCGTAAGTTTGAGAGTCGCGATATGTTATTCTACATCATTCGGGACCATTTCTTTCTATTTTTCGAGATGACAAAAAGTACTGATTACATAAAGAAGAAAAAAAAAAAAATCCAGAGAGAATGAAAAAAAAATATTGTAAGGATTCGAACGAATGGTACGGAAAACTTACTCTAACGTAGTATCGATTTTTATCGTCTTGGAGTGTTTCGAGAATAATCGTAGAGCCATAAGCAGGAACAATGGGATCGTCCGTTCCTAGAGCCCTAGCGAGAGCTGCGATGTTTACTTCGTGTGCGGAAAAAAGGAAAGCTTTCCTTTCGGCAGGCTGTAGAACTTGGTCACGAAGATCGATCATGTCTTCAGTCATTTTTCGTAACAACATACCTGAGTAAAAGAAAAAAAAGAATAAATGATCGAGCGTGCAGAAAAATGCATCGAAAAGATCGAGCAACTTTTTTTACATAACGACAATATGATAAAAATTTAACAGAATTTGCTGACAATATTCTTGAACATCAAAAACGATGACACCATTTTTTTTCCCTATTTTTCGTCTGCAGAGTTGCCGAATTATTTGAGTTTACAATATACAAAAGATATGCCTATATATATCTGAATCCTATGCTTGTGCATGCGAACTCTAGGTGTTCAGTTACTCGATAACTGTGTGGGAGAAAAATCTTAAAAAATTTGCATATTTATTTTTAATACTAAATAGTATGCTCACAAAATGTCATAAAATTCCACTTATTTAGAATTTCCCTTTGCTTTTTTGAATTTTTCCTCAGATTAAATTCGAGGAAAATTCGTTATAATTGAAAGAACAGAATCCGCAAGATTCTGATGAGAAAATAATGCCCCCTGAAACATCTTACCTCCGTTCATCCGTTTAAGAGACTTTGTAGACGAGCGAAGATAAAAATCGAGAGCCAATATCTCCTTCATAGGATTTGGATACACAGTTTGACTCCACTCCGGCAGAGTCAAGTTTTGCGCAGCCTGTTGGAACCAGACCGCAATGAATACATTACAATTAGCATATCAGATTCGAAGCTACTCTTAAAATAGCATCGGTCAATAACATCGAGCACCTGTACAGCATCATCGATCCGACCATGTCGGGAATAAGGACCATTATAATTATCGAAATATCGTCATTAACGTTTATCCCCACATGCATAAAAATCTATGCATCAAAAAGTTATAGAAACACCAAAATACCTTTGGGAATTACCGAAACAACGTGGACTTTGACACGCCCTATAAAAAAACGATTAAAAACCACGTCGTTCATTGGTTCGATAGTTGCCAAAATATTCTTTCACTCAAAACACTTTTTATTAATAATTAATTTAATAATTTTTTTTTTCCGTGACATTGCGTCAATGCAAACTTGAGGCTCATATCTCAAGAACACTTTTCCACTAAAACAGAGCCGAAATCTTATCCGGATATGATTTTCGTCATATCGTTTGGATTTAATGCCAAGACAGAGAAAAGCTTACCTCCTCTTTGAACAAATTGTAGAGGTAGTATACCGCAGATGTGGTCTCGATGCGTTTGCCAGTGTGAAGAGTTAAATAGTCCATGGTCTTTCTGTATTTGTTAATGATTGCCTGAACGTTGCTGTCCTTCAAGTGACGCTTGTACTCTTTGATGTATCTGTTGGTAAACGGTTTTATTCCTTCATGAATTTATCGCTAATTGGATAAGTGCAGCAGTATAACGATAAATAATACGATTAGGTTTTAGATTAGTCTTTGTGGCACGTGCTGTTGCGAAGAGCAATGTTCATTTTCGAGCTACACTCTGTATCGAAAGATCCTTTACCGGGAACATTGGTGCGGAAACAGAAGATGATCCTCTTGAACGGGAAGGAAGAACGTTGAGCTTGGTATCCAAGGCAATCGAGGATTCCACCTTTGAATATCCGAGGGTGGGAATAATCCTGCTAATAGTAACTGCAGAGACATCTGTGTTCTAGGCACTTCCGTTGATCTCGCGTAAATCATTGACGGACGATAAATCGCTCCGAAATAATCATTGTATCTCTCTCGCAATATCGTACCGATTTTATATTCCCGCATCATCCCTTCCTAATTAACAAATGACCACGAGATTAACTCTTAGAGAATTTCGAATAATTATGCCAAGAAACAATGGAATATTAAATTATTCATCGCGATGCGCTCTAACGAAATGCCAAGCTGATTTAATGAATTAGCAAATCAATCAATCTCATTCACGACACGTGGACGTGAGTAATTAATTTCTCCTTTGAAGAGTTACGAAAATTTTGTTGGAAAAGATCGATATTTTTTTGGATAAGTTCGACTCAACGTTTTTCCCGAAAAATCACAAAAATCTTGTCATTGCAGCAATAAATATTGATGAAAGTTTCTTCGGAAAGTAAATATTGTTGACAGTTTCGTTTGATATCGGAAAAATATTGTCAAAATTACAAAAACTTTGAAATTATTCGAAAAATATTTAATTCACCGTTTTCAACAAAAATCGACGATTTTTGACAGAATTTCATTTCTAGTGTGTATCGAAAATTTGGACCTCTCACTCATCGCTGAAGAAAACATCGACAGTTTTGTTTGAGATCATGATAATAATTTTTTATTTTTTTTATTTGTTATTCGATAAGAGTTAATAAACTGTCTGGGCGGAGAAACAGATAATCAAGAAGATCCAAGTCTCTCGTGTCTGGAATGTATTTTTATTTTATATCTTCATACAATGAATATGTATGCGATACTCATAATAATTAAAACACCTGTCTCAATGTTTTTGTTTTTCGACCGGGCTTTCTGACTTTTTACATTTGTTGACAATTCAAACGGTACGAATTTGATTTTTCAAAACTACTGAAAGTTCAGTTCTTGTTTTTAACTATTTTTCTCTCAGTTTCATGAAATTGCATCGCACGGTGAAATTTTTTGAAGATTCTCGATTAAATATTCAATTGGATTTAACTCATAATTCGAGTCAAAAATTGCACCAGAGTTTATACTCATTCGATGACTAAAAAACCGAAGCAACTTTGACGATCGAGCACAAATAAAAAAATTTGACAAATTGGAACGTAAAATTGACACGAATGGAAAAAAAAAAAATTTCACGTTTACTCACGTTCGTCAATCCTCCATTGTCGATTGGATAATAAGAATGATTCCGATGTGGATCATTAGGATAATTTTGGTACTCTCGATGCGGTATTTTGTCACCATGTCGGAAAAGCTTTAAGGAAGTCAGACAAAAATATCGATTTTAAAACACAAAAAAAAAAACACTTGATACACATTAGAAAAAAAAAGAGACGAAGGATTATCGATTTTAATGAAAAAAAAAATTACCACGTGTAAAAGTTTGAGCTGGAGTTCGCAATTAGCGACCCCAACAACGATTCCAAAAATGAGAGCTTTGTGAAGAAACATCATAGTCAAGCGAGGGCGAGAAACAATTATCTCAACGCGGGAAAGAAAATTGAAGTGAAAAATTGACGAAACTCCGAAATGTCGATTCTACCAAACTCTTGAGATAAGAAAAATCGTTCGCTAGTCTCGACGCCTCGTTTTTCACGAATCGATCTAAAAGAAGCTCGAGCGTCGATCGTCACTTATTCCTGGTCAACGACTATCTTGTTAGTTCTACCAGTGGGGTAGGACTAAGCGGCAAAACGAGTGTTGTGTTTATAACTTTCATCGCGAGAGAAGGAGGGGCCCTCTCCTGCTCAGGTCTCTGCGTGTGGAAGCGTACAGCCTCACGTCCTGATATCATATCGGAAATGACCAATTATTCCACTTCCTGACCTTTCGGGCTGCGTGATTAATCAGATGCTGAGAAATCAATGGGATTCCCTCATGCCAGTCCAAAAAACCGATCGCTACAGACATTACGCAATCCAAGTCGCGCCCAAGCCACTCGATCAAATCCTTTTCAATTAATATTTCATCAAATTCTAATAACAATCGAATCACGTCGAATCCGAATACAATTACATTGGCAACGTAATTGAAATTGAACCGAAGCAAAACCTGATTAACAAATTGTATTCCAATCGAGGAACGTTTTTTTATATTTTTTTTATTTTTTATAAATCATCAAAAATTGTTTTCTCGTAGCCCAAAACCATTTGTCGGAATGCCCAAAAAGCGTATTCGTAATTGACATTGAATCGAACCAAAATCCGGAACAACAAATTTCGTTCCGATCGAGGAACGTTTTTTTTTTTATTTTTTTTTTTTATGAATCATTGAAAATTGTTTTCTCGTAGCCCAAAGACTATTTATCGGAATGGGTAATAAGTATCTCCGTCATGCTCCGTTTTTCCCAACAAGCGTGATCCTCAAGGTCGCGACAAAAACATCATTGCAACTGTCTTGATTGAATATAAATAAGTTACAGTTTCTAAATAGTGGGGCAATTTGCATTTCGAAAAATTGGTCGAACGTGATTAAAAAAATGGAAGGGAAGACGTTGCACGATATTCCGGTATGGAGTTACGATACAGGAATAAGTTTTACGAGCATACAACCAGCTATACATCAATCCTTTAAATCCTTTGGCAATTTTGAGCACTGATTGTTGGCTTTCCATGCAATAATTTAATGATGCTCGGACAAAAAATAATGGGTTCTCACTTACACTGATTTGAGGTGGTAAAACGAAAGAACATAAAAAACGTTCAGTGTTGCGGAAACGAAGACTGAGACTCAATCTTCTTGACACAGATGTTGCTGTTGATCGATGTCCTTGATCTTGATCTTGCACTTCAATCAACTGTATATCACGTGGAGATAATTTAATTGCTTTATTGAGCCAAGCTCGAACCCGCAGAAATATTTTTTTTTCCCAGAACGAATGATTTTTTTACAAAAAGAAAAAAAAACGGTACAATCTCTTCTTGTTATCTCAAGTTATTCCGATCATCATTAACAGACGATAATCTCCATTGAAAATTCTCGGCTTCCGGCAGTTTCCTTATTTTTCAATTAATTAACCATCGATCCAAGATCTTAATTACGTTAGTCCCGATACCAAAGCGAATTCTTGAAAATGTCCACACCGAAGGACTCGATATCCTTCTCAAGGTTTCGGAATAATTACCAGAAACATTTTTTCAATCTTTATTGTCTATTATTTAGTCTGTTTCAAAGACTCAAAGCATTTCATCATCGTGCATGCCTCTTTCCATATATGATCAGTACTTATCGACATCCGGATTTTACGCTTTAATGTTTTAGTTGCATTCACTTCGTATGTATCGTCAAGGTCATACGGTTCCGATCGAATTCCCTTCGTTCATTGTTGTTAGATTGGAAGCGGTGAGACAAGTCCGTGCTTCTCAATTTTCTACACAGAGACTTGGATATCGCAGAATCTCGTTGGAATTCAACAATCGGAGAAATATATTAAACGAGACGTCGCTCCACCGATTTTAAACACATCCTTGTCTCGTGGACCGAGAAATTCTAGAGATGTCTCGTAAATATTTTCTTTCTTATCTCTAGATGACAATAATCGGAGCAATGCAAGGAAAAAAACTCGCTGGCAGGTTTTTTTTTAGTTTATGGCCGAAGATGAGCGAATGCATTCTTGTCGGTGAAATAAATTATTTAAAATATCACCGCCGGCTTTCAGTTTCTGCACAGTCGCGTGGCATCATCAACGAATACTCTGACATATATTGCAGCCAAAAAAATCATTCCCACTGCGAATTAATCCCTATTTACATTATAGACAAGTTTATTATTTTTGTCCGATTCACAATCCACAACGTAAATTCATGATTTCATTCGATCGGGCATTAATAAAATTTGCGATTTATTATTTTATGCACATAATACAAGGAAAAAGTTTTTTCCTGCTTGCAACGATCCCTGGTGCATGTGACGCACTGCAGGAATTCCCGCACATCTAAGACGACGGGCAGCGCGTGCTATGATAAAGAATAGGACATTTTTTCCCGTGAGTCTACGACTTTCGGGAGATCACGATGACTTCCCACTCCCGGCTGACCGCAACCGGCAACACTTTCATTCGCTGTTGCATTCTTTTCCGTTGAATATTAATCATCGATGACAAAAATGGCTTGAACAATTTTTTTCCTAAATTTTTTATGTTCCAAGTTCATCCACGTGTTTTGCGTCTGTGCACAGCTCGTTTTTCCTTTTCCTCAAATACGAGAAACAGAGAACTCGAGTGACGCTGTTGCATGCGATCGACGAATATTATTTCAAGCGGGAAAATCTCTTATTCCTTCGCCAACAGCAACATTATTTATTCAGGTAATTGTCAGCATGAGCGGACTGATATGATGCATGACGATCGGGAAAATTTCAATTACAAGAATTCGCAATTTCCGCGCGTGTTAAATATCAAGTGATTCATAAGAAGGTGCTCAAGATTTCACAATTTATCAGTCACTTTTTACATCTTTGCAGTTTTCATGATCGACGCTACGGATACGACGTAGTCGAAGACTTTTCGATCCTTCGTATCGTACAGCATCAATCTCATCGGTTCAAACCTTCTTCTTTCTTCCTACACACTCCTCCGGGGATCCCGAAAAAAAATAAGCTCGATGCAAAAAGTTTCATCATTCATTACGAGGTCCCTAAATAATAATGGAAATCTGATCGCAACAGGAAATACCAATCGGACCGTTTTTCCAACCCCCGATTCCTCCAACACGATAGATAACATTATTTAACTGTCGATCGATGGCAAACGCTTCAAGTTGTGCTCTGAAATATTGCTGATGATTGGTAGACGTGTCTACAATTTCATCAACGAAAAAGTTGGATTTCCAGTCTCGTAAAAAAAAAAAAAAAAAAATACACCCGACGAAAAACTTTTTACGACATTTCGATCAACTAATTCGCTCAATCTTGTCCGAACGGAATTAAATTCACAATTGAATCGGTATCTGAATATGGACAATTATCGCGAACGATTGGAAGCAGCACCGGCGATGACGATTTTTTTCTCAATGGCATTTCCCATGTCAATTTTTCACCTCGAACATACAAGGTCAAAAAACCACAATCGCGATAACCGGTCGTCAAACAAATGTAAATGTGAATGAATAATCGTTCAGCAATGATCAATATTCGCGTAAAATTGAATCCTTCGCGCGTTGAGTTTGACGCTATTGACGTATAGCGACACACTATATTTCATTGATTCGGCCCAATGTTATGTGCATTTATGTAGGGACGTACAATTATCGGTGCATCCCTCTGAGACAGCATCCAATTAGCAGAAATATAATCGTATTACGACACGCCCGAACAAATTCTCTTTTCATTTGAGCGCGAATTGCAATGTTTTTCCACACGTGAGCCATTATTTTGTTATTCATTTGCATGTTTTTTCACCCAAGGAGTGAGTCGCCGCGCAGTTTTACTTTTTTCCATGCTAAACTGCCAGTTGAACTTGTGACATTATTCTTTAGGCTTTTAGAGTCTGACTGAGGTGACCCAGAAATATATACCACACGGTGATACGAAAAGATCCAAAGCAAACATCTCTGCCTTCTCGAACGCTGTAGAAAAAATGAAAAATAAAAACAGCAGTTTTCTAAAAAAAAAAAGAAAGAGATTTATCGATGATTGAGCTGTTTTTGGAAAGAGCTGAATCCACTAAAATGATAAATAAAGGAAAATTTGTTCGGGTTGAAAACTCTGCTCGACGGTAAAAAAAAACGTCGATTTTTACACTGAGAAAACAGTTTATTTATGATAAAGAAATATATTTGTTGGTACTTTAACTCAAATATTCATTGATTGTTACAAAGTTTGTTAATGGTCAAAAAATATCTTTGTTATCACGATTGAATTTCATAGGCAGAGCATTTCCTTGAAAATAATGATTTGTTCGATCGCTTTTATTTCCCTTAACTCAGTAGATGTTTATGGTCATGAAATTCATTTGCTATCAAGAAAGGTTACGATTTATCAAATGATTCATTTATTAACTATTAACAAATGTTTATTTCAAACAATCGGGAGAGGCTCAAATAAATGATTCATTAATTTTTGAAAAACATTTATTTCACCGTATCCAACTTTACATTTGTTTGGGTCCGGGTGCATACAAATAAATCGTTTTCTCGGTGTAACCACTTTTTGAAAAAGTTTTATGAGAATAACAAAACGAGGCATCCGAAAAAATTTCACTTGCTGGTCGTCAATTTTTATTTCGTTAACGGAGTAAGGAAAGGGCTAAAGACAAAACAAATTTGCTTTGATGAAATATTTATGAACTAAACCAACTTAATGCTTCAAAAATCTCGAGGTCATTCCTTGAGGAATTGCTTTTTATTCTCCCACCCTCCGTCTTTCTCTCTCTTTCTCTCTCGCGAGTGCTCTCTTGTCTTACTCCCGCTTACTCGCTCTCATTTGTCCATTTCCGTTTATTCGTGGATATAGCGCATAGCTCGTGGCATGCGGACGACGTAAAAAAGCGAGCAAACATTTTTTCGAGCGATAAACATACGAACGTGAATTTTATGATTGCATCGACGTTTATGTACGAGGGGATTCTATTATTTGCGTTCACAATTATTACGACCGACTACTCGAATCACAATTGACTGAATACGTCTATTCATCAAGTTATGGTGTAAGAGTCTATGGGAATGTCGAGAGAACGTTTGATAACCATGAATCTGGCGCCGTGTCTTCGGGCAAATTCAATAGCGTGAGTGATGCAAGAAAATTTGCAAACAGAGCGATGCGATACGAAGATCAATGCAAAGTACAAAAAAAACCGAAATAAAAATGAATTCATAAAAATTTCGATAATTAATGCGAATTTGCGCGGAATGAAAAAAAAAAAAATTATGTAATTGATTGCACCGCGGCTCAATGTCTCAGGGAACATTCACTTCTCGTCATGGCTGTTAACTATATTTCTCTTGTATTCCAATTAACCATTGTAAACAGAGAAACTCCCAGCAGCTTTATTATCAGTCCTTGTAGAATATATTTATAAAATTACCTGCTGGTTCATGATTTCAAGGAACAGTGATGTGGGAAGGTGTGTCCCCGCAAGACGCCTTCGGCCGTAAATATATTGAGAGCTGGGCATATGGAAATATATGCATGGAAATCGATGCTCTTTCCGTGGCATTCGGTTATCTCGTGGAATCTGACGAATAAAAGATGCTGTGATAGCGACGTTTATTCTATTTTGACTTATCGCGGTAACGCATCCATTTGTTGCTCATTAACAAGCAGAACGGCTCTGGCAACCCATCAACGAGGCAAAGCGTTATCATTGCAGTGCCTGTTTGTTCGTAAGCACCTGACACACCATCACATTCGAGTTAAATCACATCTTAGCTCGGTTCAGTCCGTTTCCTGATCTTTCGATGCAAAATCTCATCCAACGAATGCACTCGCATGCAATTTGCAATGCATTGCTCTCTTATGCATATGCATCGTTTAATTAAACTCCAATCAATCTTGTCGTATCTCCATAACCTTGAGCTCTCGAACGATCGAAAGTGCTAAAGAAATACAACAAGAAGGGGAAACATTGTTGCTTAAAAGTGCATTCGAATGTATGCACTCCGGAGGAATCGAGCCTCTGCAGTAAATACAACGGTGCATTTATCCGCCTCTCTTCCGTCATCTCCGGTCTCAGGGCCCCGTGCGCGTCGTCGTGCGATATCACGCGAAGCTACAAAATGACTCACATACTTTGTAAACGTGCCGCACGCTCCTCAACAACTTTATCATTCGTTTCATTTCACTGAGAGCTGAGTAACATTTTTTCTTCACGAATCATCAACTCTTACGATATCAATACAGAGAAAAATGCATCGACCGCGGTCATCTAGAATTTTTCTATGACTCTTATTTCTCTTGAAAGAAAAAAAAACTCGTTGGCCTGAAGAGAAATTTTTCATTTTCCCGTTATCAATTTTCTCTCTACGGGAATCTATCGACAGTGCGGGCTTCCCAAGACGCTCGTGCGAAAACTATCGCTCATCTTCGATATACGCACGCGCACGCATAAGTAATTAAAGGATTCGAGTGGAATCTCTAGAAACTTTTCAACAGAATTTCCTCGTGACAAACTTATCGTCTTTCGGGATTTCATGGATATTTACTTACCGTGCTGTACCTTTCAGTTCGAATACCCAACGAAAGTACTCCATGTCTGCTGTGGGGAACTGTTTGATATGCCTTCTGTAAAGGATACCTACTCATCGTCGCTCTGTATGGGGCGATCCCACACCAAACTGCTTTGATTTAACTCCCCAAACAATCGCATTCAAGTGAATCGTTTAATTTCTTTGGTTTTCATTTCAAGCCGTTGATGGCGGAATAGAATTTCTGAAAAGTTGCCAATCATTATTCTCCGAGTATGAAGCGAAGTTTTTGTTTTCGCCAGAGAAATTCCTCCTGCTTGACTCTTCGGGTTCAAATTCGGGAACAAACATACGAAATGGCTTTTGACGAGTTATCCGACGCGAAAAACGCGCACAATTGGCGCTGCAACGTGTGTTCGACTGAGTACGTGGAATGCCCCGTATACATATCGTCCGGCAAACTTGGAAAATCTGATAGGGCTCAATTGAATGAAACGTATATTGACAAACGTCTCGCTTGGTGCCCATCCCGGCGAGACGGCGCCGGAATGCCATGCGGTAACAACCTCCAAGTTTCCCTTGCAAATAAGTATCGATAAAATATGAGAAATTTCCAAAAAATGACGTTGCACTATTTCTTCTGACTCGATGCCCTACGAAAATTGTTAGAGAAATCATTTTTTCACCGTTTTTTTAAAGACGCTAGTTTTTTCATTAATTTTTCTTCTTTTCTCAAAGATTTTGGTCATTAGACTACAAATACGAGTGACGTTCACGATGACAGGGAGTAAGGAAGATACATTTATTATTTCACGATCAGATTTACACATTTATTTTCTTTCTTATTCATATTTTTGCCATGCATTTCATTAGTATATTCATTTTCCATTTTGTTGTTTCCACCTTAGGATTATTTTCGCCTCCAGAATCCTTTACCTTTTCAGTGCGACCGTTCTCGAGACATTGACGCGGATTATAAAGAGTTCATGTTTCGATTATTCGGCAAAAAGTTTCCTTTTTTTCAAAAGGTGAAAATTTTAAAGAGGGCGTGATGGATCAGTCACCGAATCTCATGTTAAATTTTTGAAATTAAAATTCTCCGCTGTCGTTTGACTAATCAGAAAAAAGGCTCTGTCAGTGGATGCAAGACGATGGCAAAAATCCACTGAGAGATTTTTTTTTATTGGTCGAACCGTGTGGAAAATATTGAATTTCGAAAATTGCAGACATTTCTCTCGCACTCGCAGTGGTGCGAGATAGCGACTGAACCCTCGCCTCAAGACGAGCGTGCTCGATTGTAGAGATTCAATTGATTTTAGTCATTTTCAGGTGAATACCGTTCAACGCTCCCAACAGATCGGATTTGGGATCCATGATATAAGGTATTTGCGTTTTTTCGCAGACTTCGACCTTGCGATTGAGGAGAATCTTGATCAGTCCGACTTTGTATTGAGCATGAGCTAATCCTATACCTGAATTAAAGATCGAAGAAATTTTAGTAAAAAAAAATTAATTTCGACAAAATAATTGCTCCAGACTATTGTTCGAGAATTTTGTGAATTTTCTAAATGATATTTGTATGGATTTAATACCGATGCAGTTTCTAGGTCCACTTCCAAAGGGTAACCAACTCATGGGATGCCTTTTTCTGATGGCTTCGTCTGTGAATCTTTCGGGACTGAATACTTCCGGTTCCGGGTATATAGTAGGATCTCGATGAATGGCGACGATTGGCACAAGTATTCGGATTCCTTCGGGTATCGTCACTTTCGTACCAGAGAATGTGTACGGCTTGCGTGATTTTCTTCTCAGCGAAGTTGCTGGTGGATGTATCCTGAGAGTTTCTGGTTAAAAAACTAAAGTCACGCGATTTATTGTTCGGCCGAAAGACGCGTTGAAGTTAATCAAAGAAAAAGGTATGATTAATGAACCTTTGAAAACCATATCGAGGTAGTTCATGGATTTGACGAGTTCGTAAGTCAGTTGACCGTTGTTTCCCGCTATTGCCGTCGCTATTTCATCCCTCAATTTATCTTGAACCCCCTGGTTCAGAGCAAGCTCGTAGAGGCTGTTGCTTATCGTTATCGACGTAGTCTCAAAGCCAGCGAGGAAAAATAAGTACATCTGAGCCGTTAGCAGTTCGTCCGTTAATTCTGTATAACATTGTATTTCCAAATAATTAATTAAACGTTTAATCATCGAACGAGCAACCCAACGATCAATATTTCTACAAAAAATCTTTCACAGCGAACGGAGTCGTGTCAAGAATGCTTTAGCACCAATAACGTGCCGTTGACGATGTGATGCAAATTATGCGTAGCCCGCCATCGCGTTATAAAGGTCTATGCGCTCGTTAGCTTTTGACGCACCAGAAAATTCATGCTAATTTGCTTCAAGTTACTCTTGGCAACGTGCCAGGATGGAGTTATAGACAGACATTATTTTAGCGTTAGGCCATCGCGTTAGAATGTCCTGGGAAGTTGACGTCGCGTCGGAACCAATGAAAATGCCTGGAATCCGTTATGAACTGATCAAGTTGACAACAATCTCGAAATGTTTACGACCCCTGGCTCAAGACAGAGCACCTATCTTATCCATTCTGCCACATGGATAGCACTACGTGTGACATCAATTTTTTCAATGACATTCGAATGCATGAACGACGCTACATTTTACATATGGAAACTCATACGCACACATTATTCTTCTGGAAACTCGGTACAACTTCCGGACGAATACATTTGTCAGTTCTGACGTCTGCTGGCCTCAGACTCACAAAGTAATATCGCCGATGGAGGGGAATGATTTTTGTAAATTTAACTGGAGACTATTTGCGAAAGAAGCTTTCGATTGAGCTTTCCTATCAGCGAAATCTTTCGGATCAGGGAAAAAACTTTCCAAAGGCAAAAATTATGCTAAAAATAGATCGGAAGCCGCTCGTGATGCAATCGGTTGAAAAATTTGATTTTGCGTGACTATGCTTTCCTCTTTATTGTAACTATGAAAAATTTCAATTAACGCGTATGACGATAGTTTCGACAGCGCGAAGTGCATAAAGTCAGAACCTTGTGCTTGGACAAAATATCGCGATCAAGTGAGACGAGCAACTTTTAATTTCCAACTTTTTGATAATCAATATGGCTGGTGGTCGCCTGTGGTGGTCGCTCGTAGCGAACAACTCGAAATTTTCGATTTCGAGCTGTTGACGCGGGCCAACAAATGTACTTGTCCGGGGCTTTTGCCCCGGGGAACGATTTGGTCATCATGATGGATTCTACGCCATTTTATTGAGCTCACGAGCTCGATTGGGTAGAATTTATTCCAAATTATTATTAGAGCAGGAGGGAATTTCTCGTCAGTCTATAAAATCATATTTATTTAGTTTCATTTATCGCGTGACTTTGAAAATAATTTCGCGTGCTGATAAAAAATTGAAAACTTTTCGGATGAAACACGAATTTTTTGTTTTTGTTTTCTTAGATTTTTAATTATTTTTATCGATTTGAGGGAAAATATTGTTTCCTTAGAGGAATTCTGATTGAGGGAAGAGTAAAGAAATGTGGAGAAAAAAGAAGATTATTTTTACCGAGATCGGCAAATTTGTCGGGATGATTTTTCAGCTCCGCGATGATATCGACAAAGTCGTTTCTAACGATGTTGTTATCCTTTCGATATTTAATCGTTTCCGTTAAAATATTTGAAAAATAATGGTAAGCCTCCCGGTCGGCAAAGTAGGATCCGAAGATGGCGTAAAGTCGAGGAAGATAATCGCGCATCCTCATTTTGATCGTATTCTTCAAACCGCGGTCGAAGTAATTTCGACCAAATTGGCGAATTGTACTGCCGTCATCGGCGAGAGCCTTCGCCTGAATGCCAAAGAAACAGAGGCTGACAACGTCGGTTAAGAACTTGGCGCTCAAATCGGTGCACTCAACGGATGCGGTGTCGTCGCCTAAATTGTTTAAATATTCCGCGAGATGATCGCCGCATTTGAGTATAAGATAAAACATCTTCTTCAATTTAACGGAAGTAAAAGCTGGTGTAAATTGATGACGGAGTGGTCGCCACCTCGATACATCGAGATTGACCAAATGTTGTGTGAGTGGGTCTGCGCGATCGAAAATCGTGAATCCACGATCAGGAAATGTTGCAAAATCTTGTACAAGGACGTCTTTTATGAGGTCGAGATCGATTAACATGAGAACTGGTTCACGCATCGCATATATCCCGATCAAACGTTCATGCCGATGTTGTTTGTATATTTGGTTCTCGACCTCACCAGCCGAAAGTCTATTCAGAAAAAAATCTTTCATATTGCCGACCCATGGCAGAGGCTTCGGTCCTGGCACGTTACGAGACGTCCAGAAATCGTAAGTTGGCTTTGACCAATGGTACAATAAAAATAAAACGGTAGCTATAACGACCCCTGCCACGGTCCAATCCATCATAATTTTTCTTGCATGCTATTAATGTCATCAATCGATCAATTCATTAGAATAATCCTATTTCTCTCTTCACGTTGAAATTGTTGTTTTGTCTACTCGCAAGTTGCTTTATAACGCGTTCAAGATTCCGGATGTTGGTTCAACTTCGACAACCCTCGATCCAATCACCGATACACTCGCGAAGTATTGTACGAAACTGGCGAAAATTTGGCCGCTCTCTATTTATGTACTCCTTTCCCATGGGCATCGGTCGGCTCTGAACAAACTCGAATCGAATTTTGTTTCAACTGTCATTTCGAGTCTTATCGGTGCATTTTAAATTCGAAATACTCTACAAGTTAAATGAACACAATATGTACACACGTCGAAGGAAGGTTAGCATGACTTGGGCTTTTCGCAACGTCTGAAATGACGATCTTGAACCGTTCCATATTTTGGGGGTTGCCTTGAAAAATAGTGCACGCTCCTATATCGTCTATTGTACAATTAGATTACCAAGCTCAAGAATTCTTGGTAGGAAGTCGTCATGGAAGAAGAAAAACGATGATAATTCGTTCAACTCGTTCTCTCTCTTTTGCCTGATTGTATTGTCCCACTTTGTGGCAACTTTCTCCTCATCCCTTTCGAGCAAGCCGTCCCTATGGCTGCTCCAACTTTTTTCGTCTTTATTTTATCATCTCTCGCCAACACGAGGGATTACTTATCAAGGGTATATTATGAAGTATATTTTCCGGACAGTTAGCAAAGAAAAAAACTTTGTGAAGAAAACTTTTTTTTTTTGTTAATTTTCATAGCTCGGCGAAGATCCGCGCGCTCGTCTTCCTTCAATCTGCCTGGGTTCATTTGAATTCGGACATTTGTACATGATCGTCGCATCGTCATAGCTGTCCATAGATAAGATAAAGTATCGAAGATTGCATGTAGATTCCCTCTAAAGTAAGGCAAATGAGGAAAAAATGGCAAAATGTTAAAAAGCCATTAATAATAATGGCGATTAGTGATTCAGTGCTACGTCACCGACGCGGAAATGAGGCAAGGTGGAAGAAAGAAGAACGGAGCATGGTGCTATAAAACTCGGTCACGCCGATATACGTTGCATTTGACATTGAGCTTTCGACCTTTCGACATTGAACCTTCAACGACGTGTGTGCACGTTGGAGGGCCACGAGCGATCGCAGGGTTACCCAACGCGGCCATGGATAAATATATACAAATTAGTCGATACCAATAGGTCCGTACGAGGCGTTCTACACCTGGCCGATCGGTCTCTCACCCCGAACTAAATAATACTCTAAATTCAGCGGAATATCCGTTTTTTTTTTTTTCGATTGTATGATTTTGTGTGTTCGACGAAATTTCTTCGGAAAAATCAACGAGAGCTGCCCCGAATGCGCAGACCTCGGTCAAAACGTAACGGATCTACCCATATTTGTATGTACACGTATATATATGTATCGCATGGACTGGATAAAGCAAGCAATGTGAATCCGGAAGTAGTCTCGTAAAATGGGTCATCCCGGAGCGCGTGCAGCAGCGGCTGATCTACGTTGACCCGGGCCAGGCTCTGTTCCACGCGTTATCCTGCACCATGGGCTGGCACATGCTTTCGATCCCGCGGTGTGCCCTACATTAGGCCTCCCGTTGGCCAGGACTCTCCTCTTTGCCGGAAACAACCTTCAACCATCTTTCTGTCTTTCTCTGACGCGTGTTGTTGTCTTGTCAATCAGTATCTCAGCCCCGAGGGCTCGGGATATCAAATTATTATCGCGTCGCCTCGTCGAGATCTCGTTCGATTAATTAACGACTTGAAAACGTGAGAAATAATTGCGTCAGAAAATATTCAAGGAGTTTGAGGAGCGGCCATTGAGCTCAGGGTTTTCATGAGTTTTTTTTATATTTTTTTTTTTTAATTCGTCGCGAATACTAACTTGACAGTGTTGAACGAGCTACACGAGGCTCAATGATCGCTCTTTTCCTTCTCCCAATGCTGTCGAGGGTTTCAGTGTAGAACCACTTTGCCAGATCGTTCCTTCAGCTTCCCCAACATCCCGCCGAGCTGACAAGAGCTGATCCAAGTGTTTGTCGACTATTTCAATGCTCGCCGGAAACTTACGTCGGTAGACGTCGAAAAAAGGCACCCACCGAACGAGCAGCTACGTGTATGCAGCTGATCCGAAACCTTCCGTTAATCTCCTGGGAATCTCGATGTTCTCCATGTATATCCGGATATATCTTTTCGAACGCTTTGCACTTTTCATCATTTTTCATCGATCAATTCTCATTCGAATGATGAGAAAAAATAAATTCATTCCTGGACACGGAGATTCCTTTTTCACGATGATGCAAAATCACGAAAATCCACTAATTTGCATTTTTTCATTAGAATTTCTTTATCTAATAGAAAAATAACCGAAAATCGATTATTCATCCAATTTTCGCTTTCTCATAGAGAAAGCAACGTTCATAACTCGAGAACGGTGTGAGCTAGAGTGCTCCCCTTTTGCACAAATGTTAATTCATTCAAGCTCTTCACTCTCTAAGAATTTTGTTGGAATTCCTGAAAAAAAAATTTACGAAATGTACAGCGTTTTGAAATAAAAAAAAAAAAAAATCGACGCTCTGATTTCCGCAAATTTTCAGATTCATTTCTATTTCTTATGAATAAAGTATCATGATAGGAAAGTTGGTATTGAATTTGGGGAATATCGGTCTAACGATTTGAATTTTATGATTTTTCAAATTTCACGAAAATCTGAGATTTTTTAAAAAATCGTCCAATCGCATTAATTTCTGTAAAGTTCGTAAAATATTGGGTACAAGTTTATCCTTTCTCTGTACTTTCTAGAAAACTTGTCAAAATTATATAATTTAAATGCAAGCAGAAAAAAAGCTGCACGTTGATTCCTAAAAATGCTCAACATACACAATGCTCTAAGCCTCCTCTATGGGGAGACCAAAATAAAAAATATAGCTTCCTCATAGGGCAAAATTTGAGCATCGTGTATCTTTAGCATCTTGAGGAAGCAATTTGCCCATTTTTTTCGTTTCTAGTGACAAAAAATCGAGAATGCTTGAGAAAAAAAAAGAAGTTAGGACCGAATGAGATATGAGTGCACTTTGATAACTATATTATATAATCGAATAATCGTGCTCGAACATTTCTCTCGGAGCGTTGGTAATATCCATTTTTCATTTTGTTCTCCTTGTCTTTTTCTTTCTCGAATCTTTTTTCAGAGCAGTTAAATGTTCCATTTCGTGCGGTTACCCGCGAGCAATTCGTGTCTCGCAAAGATATGTGCATCATTCTCCGTCCGCTTCTAATGTGATTATGTCCACGTTGCTCCACTCGCTACGCCGCTGCATGCGTTATGAACGAAGCGAACTCCGCAACTTGGTATTATAATGGTAATCCAACAAAAAGAAAAAAAAGAAAATGAAGATTTCACGGAGCGAACCACATTTTAGCTCGACATATTAAGGCGAGTGGTAATCGTGACCTCTAAACCCGAAAATATAAAAATTATCCTGTACAACCTTCTGCAAAAAAAAGTCGCAGTCCTGTCGAAAAGGATAAGACACAGAAATAACAGTGCCGAATATATTTTCCTCATGAACGATTGGCTATATTTTGGTTTTAAAAAAAGAGTTGGTCTGTCTGTGGATTTGGTTAATCCGCCAACGGTAACGGAAGAATAACGAAATATTATGAAGCCAAGTTGAAAGCGTGGCCGACCATTACCGACCTATTTTACTCGCCACCGCCGTGCTACTTCGTAAGCAACACAGCGGCGCTTTCTAAGTAGTACAGCTCGTTTTTAGTCCGGCGGATCAACGTTTCGGAGTGGAGTTTGTAAGAGCACTTTGTTGTTAATTTTCACACTCATCTCTTCAACAAAGAAACGGTTTCAACAGAGATGAGGAAAAACTCGGTTTTACGTATTTTTACTTGGCGATACGAAAGCAAACAAATCCCCACGCCAAAATTTACTAATTGCTCAAACATCGGAACGAACTTCCTCTTATCTTGTCGATTGACATGCTGAATATAAAAACGCGCAGTTACTCCTGATACTTAGTTGTTCGGGAATCGCTTGCTCATTAATCGAAACGCTACCGCTAAATCCCGTGCACGCAAATATTTTCAACCTCCGATAATTAACCCTACGGAGGTAATTTACATGAGATGTTAATTCAAAGATGCTGTGTGGCCTCCGATCATGGAACTCGGCACTCTCTTGGGACAAACATTGAACATCGCCTCCAATGTTTTGCGTTAGTTCTCTCTGACGAGAGCGAATCATTTCGTTTGGAAAGCTGCGATCCATCTTTTCTAATGATGACTCGACCGAAAGCGAGCAGCAAATTTCCGTCCAAACATATTGAGGGAAGCAGAAAAAAATAATGAAATACTAATTTTGTATTTTCTCTAGTCTTTGTTATATCGAGCCGATATCGTGAACTGCGCTGGGTAACAAAGACTGATAACTGTCACCTTGACATTTCTTGAGCCGAGAGAATGGAACGGTAATACTTTTCAACCGTAAAATTTGCTCGTCGAACCGCGTCAACCGACATCGGGATTTAAAAGCTATTAGATTTTTTTCTGGTCTGATTTTAAGAAGAAACAAAAAAACGCTCAGTAACAATATTCCCAAAGATCAAGACAATCTCTCAGCACCGCCCTCTACGTTATTGTGCTTCTCCGTGGAACAAGCGATCAGCCCCAAACTCATTTTATTTTTTCGCTGCAATTTAAAATAGAAGAAAGCCAAAATCGTTTCAAAGAAATTCCCTCTCTGGGGCACACATTTTCGCGCCCTCCTACGCTCTGAAAAGTCGAGCGAATAATATCGGGTTACCGCCAGTTTTTCTCCACCGCCTGCCTCATTTTTTCCCTCTTGCTGCTTGGGTAAAAAAACAACTCGCTCTATATGCGCCGGAGTGATATAAGATCCATTCATTTGTCGTTATTGCATAAAACTCAACGACACATCGTTCGGGCAATCCGACCCACGCTTACCTCTAACGTATATATATAAATCTCGTTTAGATCCAATGTTTCAAGACACGATTAGTTTTACCAGAAACAGATGAGGCAAAAATCGTTTTCAATTCCATCCACTGACATTCCTTCGCTATTTACATGGCAAATAATTGTGAAATTGGTCGGTTTCATTAACATAATTTGCCACTTAACTTCAACCATTATTACAGACCTTTATGCATCGAAAATATTATGGAAAATTATGCAGATAAATCGAGTATAATGCAGAGGCATTCGCCAATGATGGAAAATGGAGAAAAAAAACGTCGATAACTGATAGTATTTGGATCCAAAGCAAACATCTCTGCCTTCTCGAACGCTGTATAAAAAATGAAAAATAAAAACAGCAGTTTTCAAAAAAAAAAAAAAGAGATTTATTGATGATTGAGTTGTTTTTGGAAAAAGCTGAATCCACTAAAATGATAAATACAGGAAAAATTGTTCGGGTAGAAAATTCTGCTCGAGAGTAAAAAAGAAAGTCGATTTTTACACTGAGAACGCAGTTTATTTATAATAAAGAAGTATATTTAGTTGGTACTTTTACTC
This sequence comes from Campopleginae sp. 14b, assembly GCA_030522525.1. Taxonomy (NCBI): domain Eukaryota; kingdom Metazoa; phylum Arthropoda; class Insecta; order Hymenoptera; family Ichneumonidae; species Campopleginae sp. 14b. The sequence continues at coordinate 29,966 of JAPYYS010000915.1, forward strand.
AAAAATTTATTAACTCTTACAAAATGTGTTAATGGTAAAAAAAAATATCTTCGTTACCACGATCAAATTTCCTGGGCATAGCAATTTCTTGAAGATAATTATTCGTTCGATCGCTTTTATTTCCCTCAGCTCAGTAGATGTTTATGGTCATAAAATTCATTTGCTATGAAGAAAGGTTACGTTTGATCAAATGATTAATTTATTAATTATTAACAAATGTTTAATTCAGACAATCGCGAGAGGCTCAAATAAATGATTGATTAACTGTTGAAAAACATTTATTTCGCTGCATCTAAATGTCCATTTGTTAGCAGTTAAAAAATCCTGGTACATATAAATGAATCGTTTTCTCAGTGTGTATGAAAAAGCACTCTTCCGATTGTAACACTCAAAGTTGAAGTCGCTATCGTGCGTTGACTATGAAAAAAAAAAAACAAATGGATATTCATTATATTTACAAAGTTCTTCGACGCAACATGGCGGTGGGTGTTGGTATGCCGATGTAATACACATAAATATATATACACGTACGATATAGTGAGTACGATAAAAGCACGAGCTGCTCTGAGACTAGGAAAGAGAAACAAGAACGCGAGACAATTTCCGGTGGTGCCAGCAACGAAGCCCAAATGTAGACGCTATGAGTCTTTGCTTTGTAGAGTTGTTTCGATGGTACCAGTTACACACGAAAGCTCAGAAAAGAGAGCAAGAGAGAGAGAGAGTAGTTTTCTGTGCCGAGGACATGTCTCTGGGCTTGGAGGAACAAGATAAGTTGCATGGGATTTGTATGTTTTTATCACGTCTCTTCGCAGCGAAGGAGCGTGGATGATGTAGCTTTAACCGATGCAATCGGAATGAACTGCGAGTTTGAGGGAGATGATGGTTTATACATTAACGAGAATAGAGTACACAAAGGAAATATACATACTCCCGTGTGTATGGAAAACCGTTCATCAAGTATCCAGCACACATGCATAGGCATGGACCGTGTGGTGAATAGTAGAAGAGAAAAAGCGAGAGAAAGCATCGTGAAAGGAGAGTCGAAGGTGGAAAGCGAGGAATAGAGAAAAAGAGGAGGAAAGCAGCAGAGAGCGCAGAGGAGAAAACCCGTCGTAGTTGTCGTTCCTGGTGCGCTCCGGGAGCGGAGGCTGCGCGGAAAAATCGATAACCCCAACGAAGAGAATGCCGGCGAGGAGCGCGAGAGTCAACTCCAGCGGCGCAGTCAACGTCGGACCGGCAAACCCAGAGATACGCGGAGCACGCGTTACATATTTCACGTTACTTTTTAACACGTTCCTTGACAATGTGAATCTGTGTGTACGTGCGATTTTCCATACTAATAATAGCCACACATGTTTCAAGCAATTATTTCTACTGTTTACGTAACGCTTCATCAGGCCAAGTCCCTTCCAAATGATATTAAACCTTTCATATACAAGTCATCGTCGGTTTTATTTATTCAACCAAACGTTATTGTTATTGACGTTTTGATAATTAATTAGTGTCATTTCCCACGTTGTCGGTGCTGCGTGTCCTTACCAAAAGCTTATAATCGTTTGACGGAAAGTTGGCGTAGCTTTGTCACGTCGCGCCGTCGCGTGGCTATTTTCCTTCCACTATAATCGGTGTGTTTGTTTTATGCCCTACTAGATTTACTACGAACACATCGATGCAGATTGCATCGAGAACTTTTTTGCGTCATACTCCGAAATGAACGATTTTCCAGAGTATGCAGACCCGCCTTTCAAAAATCGTCTACATTTTTTCGTCTTTACGCATTACCATCCTTATTTATTATTTTTTTCCTCAATATTCCGCGAAACCCATTCATTGTTTCTCTTTGCTTTGCTACGGATGAACAGGCTTTTGGTTTCTTCATCCACCTACCACTCTGACTCGTTCCTTTGTCAGTAGTTTCTTCAACTTGTATGAGCTTGAGCAACTCCCTTTTTAAAGCCTCGAGCCCCTTCTATACGCTAAACAAAACACCCCGAGACTGTCTTCAATTCTCTCTTTCGTACGGGGTTGCCCGCTTCGTTAACCCTTCTCTTTCCTTGCAGTGTTCCTTGCTTCCCTCTTGTATACTCTCTCCCTTATAATGGCCAACTCTTACGCCGTATATCTTTGACGTTAATCTACCCTTTGCTGTTTCCCACTTCACCAACGATTCTCGCTGTAAATACCCTGACACGGGAGGCAGGATTATTATTTATTTTTTATGACATATTTTGGCAGGATTAATGGGATCACTCAAACTTTCACTCACTCACTTTTCTTATTTTTTTTTTCCGACCTGATTCGTATATGAAGAATTGGAAAAAGAAGTCCGTTGTTTTTGTGAGAAGGAAAAAGGAACTCGGAAAATTATTCGATTAAGAAAACTTGGCGTGCCAAGAAAATTCCGTTCATCGTTGGTTCTTCGATTACCCGGTCGACGACCTCGCCGCGTCGAGCCGAGCTTTCGCTCATATCTAGCTCTCCCTCTCTCTCTCTTTATCTGTATTTCTCTCGCTTACTCTTCCTCTGCCTCCTCCCAGTACTCAGTCCCTTTCCATCTATGGCTCTTTTTCCTTTGCATTTACTCATTTCGCGCGCGGTCACGTTCCCTCCTATACGTACTCGAGCCCTCAACCCCCAGAGCTCCTTTGTTTTTCATTATATACGTAATTTTTTTTTCCTTCCAATTCGAAGGCTCTCTGAGGCTCTCTGTCCGTTCACAATCGACAGCTGGAACATCCTGCCTCCGATCTTTTCGTTAAATATTATTTTTTCGCCTACATTTGTCGCAATAGTCCGTTGCCCTTTTCCGAAACGAATCTCTCCGTTATTTTCGGTTTGTTAACGATTTTCCGAGAGGTCAAGTTGTCTCAAAACTATTTGACCCACGAGCAGGAATGATTCAACTTATCCCGCTCACCGTAATCGATCATTTTTAATCTGCATGCCCTGCTCCTTTCGTCCGATTGCCTTCGACCTCGCCATTCCCTTTACACGTAGAAACTGATACCGAAACAAAGTTTGTCTGCCCGCCTGTCTCTACGGTTAACTCTTTAGACCTTTGAGAACCGCACTCAGCCGTTTCCACAAGAATTTTTCAAAGAACGCGAGCTCATGATTCACGACTCCTCACAATCTACTTCGATGTTTGTTAAATCTTGCAGACTCTCATTTTCTTTGGAAAAATAAAAATAAAAATGTCACGAGCAATAATATTCTCTTGGAGCTCGTTGAATTTTCATGGCAAGAGCTAATGAGCCAATACGAGGGACAAGGGCGAACTAATTTATGTAAAGAAACGATTTTTCGACGAATTCGTATTCTTTTTTTTCTTCATTTTTTAAGAAAATAGCTGCAATTTATTTGACTCCGAAATAAAAACGGCAGTCACTGATTATTCTCGGTCGTTTTGACCTTGAAATTCTTTCCTTTCCAATCTACATTCACGAACTTTTGACATTTTTCAAAGTTAAGCATGGAACGACTTTTTTCAGTTTCATTTTCCATGAGAGAAGAAAAGTATTTCACAATGTTGGAGTCTGAAGCTTGTACAGTGGATCATGAGCTTTTCTTCTGTGCAAGATTTATTGGAATCGGTTCAGTCGTTCTCGAATTATAAATGATCATGCGGACCAATACCATTTTTTGCTTATGGATTTCTGTATGTAAACATAGAGTGAAAAACAGAAGGAAGGAAAATATGTGAATCCGGATATTCCGCATAATTTCACTCGGTCCTCGGCCCTTGACGTTTCTAATTCACCACAAATTTTTCTTTCCGATATTGTAAATTATATCGACAGCAACTCATTCTAGACGTTCGTCTCTACTTTTTCCGGAGTTGCAATTTTTTATTATTTTTTTTTCATTTCCAACAGTCTGGAAAGGTTTTATGCAAGCTCCATTCTTTCCTGATGGAAAAGTAACTCGACGCTGCGTTGTACGTGTTCAAGAATTCTTCGCTCAGATGGGAATGAACCAGCGGTTATCGACTTTAAAAAAATGCAATTTTTTTTGTCGGCTCTCTGCAGCTAACTGGGTTTTCCTCCATGTTTTATTGCGCATCAACGTTACATCCACACCGTAGGCAAACGCGACTGTATCAGTGAAAAACCAAGTTTTATTCACCTCCGAGATTTTCACCGCACGAATTTCTCTCCGAGTGCATTCTTCTCGTTCATCTGTTGGTCGGGCATGCGGATCTCCATAGAAACGTAATCGACGAAAAGAATAATAAAAACTATTGATATTCAATACAGAGAGTTAGTGTCTAGAGGACACGGGCATATACAAACAGAGGCACACACATGCACACGACTCTCGTCCTGCAGGGGCTGAAGAAGAAAAACTTTCATAAAAATTCTAATTAACGAAACTTTTTATGTTTTCGGATCATTGAAACTTCGATATAGCAGATTTGATTCTCATACTTTACCTCAATAGATAAAGCTCATGAAAAAAGGGAAAAATCGTCGACACGAACGAGAAACTTTATGAGATTGATGCCAACGAAATAATGAAGAATCCATCAACGAGCGATAAACGGGAGATATTGAAAGGAATGTATGATCAAACATACGATGGATGTTGAAAATTCAGCGGTTATTTATTGTCCATTAACTCGCTACCGTTAATCGATAAAGGCGTAGGAGAAGCTCGTTTTTCCTTCGGAATATGCGTGTGCCGAAGCGTCGATGAAAGTATTCGTGGGTGATGAAAAATTAAAAAACGTTTCGAGAGACGTCGATCATGAACGATCGGTAAAGAGCCTATCGAGACACAGCACACCGGTTCTTTTTAATGCTCTCGCAGGAGGCAGCTAATTCGATGAGAATACACGTCCGAAAAACTGTTTAAATAACGTCGCAAATAGATATTCATATAATAACGGTTTTAATGGATTCGCGACGACCTGACCGTTCCAAGTTGATAAATTCTACCAAAGACAAGGACGTTAGTCCTTGTGCACGACCGACTAAAATACCCAGGACGCGACAAGAGCTCGTGACATTTAACGTCATTACCGCCACGAGGTAGCCATGGACGGGATAAGCACGAGTGCACCCAGGATGTGGAAGGAACACCATGTTAAAGAGGTGAGAAAATAATTTATAATCAAGCACTCCTCGGGTCATAATTACAAACGAAACTCACAACCAGATTCCACTCGTTTGATGCTTCCAAATTTCCAACCGCATCAATTACATTTATTATCGATTCTCTACGTTGCTAAACAACGATGTAATCGATGTCGACCGGTGTCTCATTTCATTTTCATAACAATTAATTCATTTTCCTCATGTCCTGTTTTGTTGCCGGCGAACATATTATATTTTGAAAATAAACTCGACTCCCCATTAACATAATAAATTAAAGTTCACCTGCCCAGGGGATGCCCAGAAATGCTGGTTTTCTCTAACGTATCCCGTATTCATTTCCGACGAAATAAATCTCGAAACAAAGTTTTTATTTCACTCGATAATCGCATGATGGAAAACTCATTCAATTGTTTTCTTGGGAAGCTTTTCGTTCTCTTCACCATCGGACGTGCGCCTCAGAGCTTTCTCAACGCACAGACCATACCACACCGGTGCAAAATTGCACCCACGATAATTTCAAGTGTAACAGATTTTCAAAATTCCTTTCCTCTATTTGGCCATTTTCCGACAATTAAATTTTATTTTCCAAGTTTGAAAATTTTTCCAATCGATTACTCGGAATATTTGACCCCTCAAAAGTGTGGTTTCAAGATCAATTCCATGCATTCATCGAAGAAATACTAAGTTTTTAAAAGTCGAAGTGCAAATTTGCACCGCAGTGTGGTGAGTGCGTGACCTCAAAGGGAGTGTGGTTTCCACGGGTCAAAAGTACGAGAGCTCCATGATAAGAATCAGTAACTCGGAATTATATGCGATGCTGGTCGATACGTAACGTCGAGCCACCATATTCGTATACCAACGTCGTAAGCTCCGAGGGAGATGCTGCTCTGTTTCAAGATCCGCGAAGCTCGCAGCCTTATTTGCAGCGACCAGTTGCACTCGTTCGCTATTAACTTGGAAATACATATGCCCATAATACATGTTGGTTCCTTGGTGCTCCGAGGATACTTTACTGTCGATATTTCTTCCAACAGATATATTTCATGGCTGTATGTTTGTGGAGACATCCGCGCGGAGAGACATTTGGTCTTGTGTGTCTGTACAGAGCCTCGGCAATTCCGAGGGGTTTCTTTATCGAATGTGTACACACACATTCTTCCATGGGCACATATATACGGGGCAATGAAAAGTTGCAGAACAGAAAGTACCATTTCCTTGGCAACTTTTACTCAAGCCGTGAAACTTTTCGAAAAAAAAGGAGCCAATTCCCGCTCCGTATTTATATGTCGTTCGGTTATCCTTATCTCGTCGTCCTTGCCCACCATTTCTACCCATGAGCCCCTTTGACGTGCATTTTTTATCGATACCAGTCACATATACCAGTTTCATCCAAATTATTTCTTTATTGTCTCGCTTCAAGTCCGCACTTCGATCTTTTCGAATTTCTCAACTTTGTTACGCTGTCCCGACTCGATGTGACGTCATTAAATTTATTCATATTCTTCACGAGTCATCGAGCTCGTTGGCCTTTTACTCTGGAGAATATTTATTCGATAAAATGTGCAACATTTTTTATCGAAGAATGTTGATCACGTTACAAAATTATTGGAGAATTTTTCTTGTTTACAAATTAAAAGGAAAATCGATAATAAATTCCAACTCTTCCGAAACTTCCAATCACAACTTTTTCCTATCATGGTATTTTAGTAAAAACCCCATAGATCTGGAGTTATGCCGCATTCGCTTTATCAGTATCCATACAGATTAGTTGGGACGAAAATAAATTGGATAAAAATTTCCAATTAATTCTATAGTGTACCGAACACTGAACAATGAAACTTTTCACTTTCCTCAAATTTCCTTTTAACCCGTCACCGCTCGTGCCACGTACACTCCTAACACCGGTCGCGCTATGATGGAGGTTCTCACATGTATAGCCTTGAGTGCTTAATGTGATGGATGGGGAACTCGGGAAACGGTTCGCTACAGCATTTGTGGTTATTCGATAATGTAATTTTCTTTTTGTTTTTTACTAAAGATGCTGGATGGCGACGAAAACTTGCCACCGCAAGATTTGGACTACAACGAATCAAAGAAAACATTTTCAAATGGTTTTAAAGTTTTCCAATAATTATCGTGCTGATCGAAGTGTCGGAAATAATTTTATAGCTCGACCGCTGGCGGGTTGAAATTTCGTGGTTTTCTCGTTCCCTTTACGAATCGCAATGAAATGACGGATCGAAAAAAAAATCTATCATTTATTTGTACAGGGATCGGGGAAAGCGAAAAAATGACTGGCACGTTGAAAACGATGACGTATATCGAGTGTACGATCGATGAGGGAAAAGTTTAAAAAAGTGCGAAATGGAGCTGGAACTGCAATTGTCCGAATGCTGTCCATCAATTTCATTCGTGTACACCGCGTTGCCGAGTCGGCATTGAAAACGACTGGGGACTCATATTCGAACTTTTTCCGCAAACTTTTCGCCGGTAGTGTACATGGATGCGTATTTATGAATTATTGATCATTTTGTTACGTCCATATTCAAATAGACATTGCGCCATTGAGTGACATCCTCTCGAAACGACAGTGCTCACGGTCGTCGTTCCTGTCGACGAGTTACTTGCGAATATCAGCTCGAGGCTATTCCGTCTCTCTTTCTCCGTATCCCTTGGTCAGGTGGGAAGTTATAGGCGTGCGCGAATTTTGTCAACATGTTTTTTTCAAGCCACTATAAAAAATGCTCAATATTATGGGGGAAAATGTAAAAACCCACGAGCCTTACGAAAGTCTTCTATTCAATTTCGTTCGTTCCAATTATGGAGGCTGGCCAC
>JAPYYS010000916.1:0-83910 GCA_030522525.1 Campopleginae sp. 14b
TTAGAAAAATGGACTATGGAAAAAATTCAAATTCGGAAAAACACAACAGCTTTGACATTAGACTTTGACATCAGAGAAAACACGGTTAGAAAGTCACTTACGGCACTCACGGCGGCCGAAAAAAAGCTTTGCTCCCGCTGTTATATGGCGATCGTGTTTTCTTTTACCAATGCAAGAGTCTTCATCCTTCTGCATCGAAATCGATGCGGAATATACGTACTTTCGACCGAGGTATAAAGAAAAAATAATTTTAATAACCGAGTAGAATTTTATCGCGATTGTTTGATGAATGAGCGAAAAGGGTGGAGCAAGCTTGTATCAGTGGAAGGAGTGAGTTCATACGGGTTTTCGAATGCAAGGGTATATGGTGAAAAGGATATGTATATGGGTGGGGTAGGATGGGTGTGGACGCGCAGATAGCACATTGAATTTAATCCGTAAATCCTCGTGTAGGATGAATTCGGTTGATCGTACAGCGAGAGGGGGAATTTGCCGAAAGGGAGAATTAGAAAGAGAGAATCGACGGGGCAGTCAGACGGCAGTATTTAATAGTAACAACCGTCGGTTACGACCCTCAGTATTATCCACAGTGAACGAGAAAGCGAGACAGTAAGAGAGAACAGACAGCGAGGGTAGAAAGGACTCTCGGTACAGAGCCCCTATTTCGGAGTGACGACTACCAACTAGTAGCTGTGATAGAGGGATAGAGGGTTGGCTAATCCGTCCAGGCTAAGCTGTGGCGCGTCCCCTCAAAATGTTTCACAAATTTGTACCGAATTACCTCCCGCGATAGATTCCATATTTATATACATACCCAACACACCTTCAAACATTTAGTTAAACGGCAGAATTCGAATGTGTAATTCGATTAGCAGATCCGATTTGTGTACCAAATTCACATAAACTCGATAATTCCTTGTGATTCTCCCCCAATTGAATATCACAGAAGATTCGAACGATTTTCGGATATCGATGATGGATTTAGTCACGTCTGCTTTGTCCGCGTGGAATTCGTGCTTTGATCCATGATTTCCGACAGTCTGTTTGCTCCGTCAACGGAGAAATAAAGTACAGAATCGAAAATTTTTGGATTTCACAAAGTTGCGAACTATCAATCAAGGCAAATACTTGGTTGGGCGACCGTTTCAGAGGGGAACAGTCCTTTGAGTTTCCGATGATGCTAATCAACTCAAACTCAGTGAAACAAAGATGTCGGTATCGACCAAGTTGTGCACACAGCTCCCATTTTGGCCGATGAGCAAATCCTCTGGCTGCAAGCAACACCCTGGGGGCTCTTACAGAAACGAGAAGACTGGAGTTCCGAAAAAGAAGGGATTGAAGTAATGAGCACGTAAAATGCCGCAAGGGCATATGCACAAGCAATACTGCTTTTGATTAATCAGGAAAATATGGTACTCTATCATAATTTCCACCGTTATATCGGAATCACGAAATTCTTCCAATTAAACAAAAATCGAACACTTTTTCGACGAATCGATAACAGCCTTATTTTAGATGAAAATTCGCTGGTTTATGTTTAACAAATCTGGAATATTTATGCCATTAATAAATCAAGGAAACAATTTAATAAATATGATTTATTACGAGGCTCTCTTTATAAACACTAAAGCACTCTCTAAATTTGCTTTTATTGGTTGATTTATTACACTCATAATAAAAGTGAATTAAACACATTGGAATCATCAATCTCCTTGCATTCTATACGGCGAACAATCCCAGGAGAGCTTGTAGGTTACTGTGTACAGACATTGCACACTGGTAATCGAGGGGATGGTAGGAGCATTGCTAATGAGAAATCAATTGTGCAAGCGTAAGCAGTTAGTACAGCAAGCTAATACAGGGATCGTTAGAGGTTGGAGGCGTGTGATCAGCTCTCTCTCCCTCTCTCTCTCTCTCTCCCCTCCCCTCTCTGCTTCCCCTCTCACATTTAGGGAAATACCGGTGTTAACACATGGCCACGCTCCCCAACCATGTAGTCTCTCCGTACATCGGATCAGATGATCGGGCACTACAAGCATGGACATCCTCAAGTCTGACTACGGGAGCGAACATTGTGTGGATCAACGGTGCTGAACCCTGTGTATTAATATATGGATAGTAACTCGATCGGATTGAGGGGGTGGGTGTCGCTACGAATCTGTTAAAGCCTTCCATTTACTAGCGCAGATGCATATGCATACGCGCAGTAGTATTATCCTGTTATTGTCAGACACGATTCGAACTCATGCTCCCTGAGTCTGGTAAACTTTTCAACATTCAGATTGGACTCATCGTTCGACTTGTGGCGAAGTATTTTCTAGAATGCGCTCATTTTATATTCGCAACGTTTCTGTTGTACTAAATCGATGTCGGACTGTATAACAACGAGCGTTACTTTTACACGGAATACCCTCCATGCCCCATGGCGTGCGCCTCGTCTTCCTCTCTCTCCCTCACTCTCTCTCTCTCCGGCTCTCTTTCCCCATCGTTGGCTTCAATTACACGAGGAAGGAAAATGATGATTCCCGTCCACTCCAACTCTAACAGGAGTTTGCTTTGATTAATACTTTCTCAACTTGTCCCAACTTAATTTGTTATAAATTTTCATTCCGGTCTTATTTTATTTCTTTATTTCTATTTCTATTTCTATGTTGGAAAAATCGATTTCTGTCTCTCTCTCTTTTTTACGTCTCCTGTCTACAGTTTCCTTCCCACTCCAGACAATCCGATAAATGAATTAACGGACTCCGTCTGTTAAAAATTCCGTACTAACATCCCAACCAGTGCCGCCGAAGGCGTTCGTTGTGGAATGACTGATTATCGTCCAATCTATTGAATTCACTATACCACGTACACTTTCGCTGTTTTTGTAGTCCGAACAAGTCAATTAACTTCGGGACACTCGCCAGCTGCAAATTTCTTCAAAGATTAGTGCCAGCGAAGTCGAGTATCGGTTTTGCAAGTTTTGAGGCTCGAAAATCTTCATTTATTCATTAAAAGACATGACGATTAATGAACGAGAATCAGGAGGATGTGAAATATTTTTTACAGAACGTACGGTACAGACTGATTCAGTGAGCAAACAAAAATATAACGATTAACGCTCCCTGCGATATTGGCAGCTCAAAAGTATCGAACTTTTCGACTGTAGCTTCCGAAACGGCAACGGAAACATAGGAGTTTGTATATTCGAGGCTCGGATACTTTGACACGCGCGTTTACTGCATTTAGCCAATTTTCCTATGCGATTAGAGTGCAGACGAACGGAATGACCCAGTGTTTTCATGGGACCCCATGGGAGGAGAAGTTTCAATAAGGATATAATGGACGATATATTGATCGATTAGCTCCAACAGCAGTTTCATTCAAACTTCATTAACGTGCACACAATGAATTTAAAACGCGCTAACAAGAAAACTTTCTCAATTTTGAGCATGTTGCTCGTATTTTTTTTTTTTCAAGCATGTGATTCAAGATAAACGCGACTCACGCATCACATTTCAGTTGGAAAATGAAAAAAAAAAGAGACGAAAACGAAACAATATTTCGAGGACGCGCAGCATTTCATCGGAAGCACCGAGAGAATACCGGCAAAGAAGAGAAATGCGAGAATGAGCGATTTTTCGAGGCGAGTGAGAGCTTGAAAAAAAATTTCAACAATGACTATTTTTCCTCGCCGAGACACACTGTTCCGTTTATTTGCTTTCACCAAGGTTCTCTGGTCCCGAGATACCCGCGGCAATCAATACTGATACAGGAGCGTAGGTACATTTCTCATTAGCGATAGCCGATAGAAAAATGTGAGGAGAAAAAGTTCAAAACAAAGCAAAGAGCGTGAATAGCTCTCGTTCCGATTCGGATATGTGAAACATGGAATACCACGTACTTCCACTACAGACCCAAAATGAGGACAAACACACCGTCACGCCGACAGACAGGCTCACGCCCAAGAGTACGTATCAATAAGTCTGAGTATTCTACGAATCGAGTGTTATCAATTTAGTATGGTCCCTTGAGCACTTAATTGCTGCTCTCGCCTATTAAATCCCACGCACGTGACAGCCATCGCAAAGGACGTTCTAGCAGCTGCAGGTAAGCATTAAAACAAAAATTGTACAGTAGAATTTTATGATTAATTGGATTCGAATAAACGATCAATTTTCAAATTTAACGAGCAACACGTTGCACAGCGAACGTCAGTCTTCAATATTTTCGAGTAAACTCCTTCAGGGTCATACGTCTTTAGGCGCATAAACAGAAACCTCAATTAGCCATTCGGTTATTGAAGTGTCAAGTTCAAAAATGTTCGTGAGTTACAAAGTCGACAATTTGACTGTCAAAACCTGGTGGAACGAGAAACTGGATACTTCAAACAATAAAAACGCTGAAACGTGAATAAAGATGTCGATAAAGTGTGGAGTAACTTTAGTCGAAATGTGGGTTGAAATGTGACAGACAAGACAAAGTTCAAAGTTGAAAATGGCATAAAAACAGTCAAAAGAAAAATAGACTATTGATCGTCACGATTACGTGGAAAACCGTCTGACGTCAAATTTTTCGATAACTCATACTAAAGTAACTAAAATTATTCTGTAAATGAATTTGCGAATAGAAGTTTGTGGCATGAACGGCTGCATGGATGAGTGATGTCCAGAGTTGTATTTCCGTATTTTGAAAGTTCTGTAACTCCAATTGGATGGGATCGGACCAGTAAAATGGAATGTATTTTGACTCGATCGTGCCTAAAGATTGTAATTCCAACGAAATTCACATTTGTGAGAGGAATGTCTTAATGCAAAAGCCAAGTCAGTAAGGTCATCGTGCCGTCGGATATTTTCGTTAAATGAGAAGGGAATAACGAGCCAGCATAGTGTGTCAATCGCATCCAATCCCCCAAGGCGATTTTGTGTACAAAAGTTATCTGTTTAGTAATTTATCGAAGGTATGAAATACCGTGTATCAAGTCCTGCGGGCATTTACCTCTCGAAAGTTTGCACGAACGAGCTGTGCCGATTTCGATTTAGTCAACATCAGTTGAGGTGAATTTGAAGATGAGTCCTGTCATATTTAGCCCTTCGGAAAACAGGATGTTGCAGTGCTCATTGGAAACTCTGAAGTTTCGAATACACAGTTGAGCGAGTTCACCGATGGAAACGAAATGAAAGCGTTCCAACGACTTGGACCTTAATTTGAAAAGCCTGAGAATCATTCGTCCTGCTACCGATTAATCGACTCAGAGTTCAAAGGCTTATTATGTGCTCTCGATAAAAAATACCGAGACGTAAGCGTGAGAACACAAATTCTAGGATACAAAGGGGACCAACGGATGCTAAGAATGTACTGGACCGCTTGCAAAGTTCAGGAGACGGCGCCGTGCAACGGTTGAAAATATATTTGGTGAACTAGATTGTGGTATCTCGGTTTTGTGTATCGCTCACACACTCACATTCCTAGCCACTGCAATGTTTCCAGTTTGCTGTACTCTCCTAACTCGTATCTATGTCTACTCAAGTTTGTATATTTATATGCCACGGGCCACGAATTCTGGGCGCTCTATGATTGAACAACGGAAGTGTTACATTGGCTAGTCATTCTATGTGAATCTATACGTGCCGAGAGCTATACACGTTTGTGTTTAGAACATCGTTGTGAAGATAACACCACCGACAACCACTTGCACTACAACTCCCCGAGTGATTTATTATCAAGCCCTTGGTCACTGTAATCAACTGAATTACCATTGATATAATTGTTGGAGCTCTGTGTGTGGTTCACTATGAACATTGATAAGACAAGGGAGTCCTCACCCGGCCAATGTGATGAATGACAATACAGATCTCGAGTACCCTCTCCAGCTAAAACCCATGGAAGCGTTTCCCTCGCTCTGTATCCGTTCTATTCGTCTCCTTTCTGAATACCTCGAGTGGAGGAATTCATATATAATTCATTATGTGGATTAAAATCAATGTTTAAATTTTGCAGAAAGTTTGCCGAGGGATTTCTGGATTATTTTGCATTTTGGAGGGAAACAAATTGTGAAAGTGTTTGCATGCTGTCGTCTTCATACTTCTAGGAGAATGTACGTGAAAATCGATTTCGCAGTAACTCAAATTCTCGAAACATTAAATCTTCAGAAACATCAATCATTAGTTTCAAATGTAATACAAATATCTCAGTGCGAAGGAAGAATTCATCTTTGATACGTGAAGAGATATATGATGGGCTCGGGAACTAGAGATAACTCATTCTTGTGCCATGTATTTAAAACGCCATGCGCACCGCGAGTACTTTGGATCTGAATTATTGCTCCAGGTCGAGAGATTACATCGATAGTCTCGATTTCCACAGTTTGATAGAAAGCTCAGTTTCCCCTGTTGACCATAGAAAAAAAAGAACGAATCTTCTCATACGGGGAAGTACGACGAAGCGGCTAATAATTAATTTCCACGGCTATCCAGCGGTTCTAGACACTAACGGTTGTGAAAGTTATCTTGAAGCATCCTGTATTGTCTTTTCCCGATGGGATTTGTCTCTCAGTGGCGTAGCATTATTCATTCAAGGGATTTCCATGTCCAATAACGCTCTCACGGATGGAGGCTTGATTAACGATCTGATTCCGTCGAAGAACTTGTAGGGACACTAAATGTATAGATATATGAAGTATGTTTAACTACACTTCGGTGTTAGATGGATTTGCATGTATATTGTGTGCACATATTTCGATCGGACTGGTAAACGAATAAAGCGCATAAGCCAACTCCCAACAAAGAGAGGAAAGCAAAACCGTTAGGGAATGTGAGTGCGGTTCACGATTGTTTAGTTTCCAACGGAATTTTCTTTCCACAGAGACATAAAGCAAAATTAAACGCAACACATTTGAATATCGAGTGCGCCAGAAACCACCGAACGTTGGTCATGATGCCGATACTCCAGCAAAGCGTACGGAGATGCTTCCAATTTTTTTCCTCGACCATTGGACGCCAAATTTCTTCCTCCACTGTAACAAGTTTATCAGAATTCCCATTCAAACTCGTCGATTTATTATCCGACTAGTTTATCATCGTTCATATTAGTGGGTATTTACTCATATGTACCTACAAGATCGAAATTCCATTACACGTGTGGCGACAACTTCATCAATTATGCATGGGAGGTGGCGCGTGTTTTTTTCTACGCAATTTAATTTCATCGGTTTTTCCAAGCACGTGTTTTCATCAGATGTTGTCAATGATGCCTGTTGCGCGGTGAGGATAGACTCAATGGGTGATTTGCTAAATAAAAATCGTTACAGCTCAACACCGGAGCGGGTTAATTTGACAGGCTTTGTTTATATTTTCAGCAAGAGATATACATTGAATTTCGTCGTGTTATTCATCCTGCATAAGTGAGCTTGGCGTGTTCGGAGCTCGTTAGTCGAAAACATTGGAATTGGATTCCTGGAACGAATGATTACATTATCTCAAACTGGTGCAAACTGCATGGGATTTGGTTGGAAGATAAAAAATAAAAGAATAAAAAGTGTGAAGAAAAAATTGGAAACAGAAAATGGAAGTTATATCTGCAGATTCAATTTCCATGCAAATCCTCATTGACGGGAATAATCGGAGCCTGTCGGAAGGTGGATTAATCTTCTCGGAATTTCAATATTACAGATACATTTGTATTTAATATCGGCGACTATCTTTACATGACTGTGTAGACAAGTGAGAAGGTTCTCGGAAGAATATGCCGAGAATACGATGGATTTTTTGGCCGTAAGAGAGAGAGAGAGAGAGAGGAGAGAGAGAGAGGTGGAGGGAAGTGGGAAGAGAGAAAGCCGAGCAATGGTAGGAGTCGAAAGGCAACGCCTCGACAATCGCGAATAATCCTCGAGCGAATTCTCTGCTGGTGCTACGTCGACGAGGTTGGGTTCGCTCATTCGCTAAACTCCCCTCTTTGCGAATTGCTCCGTTCCAACGTCGATCCGTACGCCCGACTAACAATTTCGCAATTCCAATTCGCATGAAATCCTTTATCCATCGACTCTCGCCTTCCAGCAATTATTCACAGTAGTAGCAAGAGGGTGCGCTCGAGCGTACACGCGAGGGTGTGAGAACCCAAAGAGAGAGAGAGAGAGAGAGAGAGAGAGAGAGAGAGAGAGAGAGAAAGCACGATGGAGAGAAAAGGTATGGCTGGAAAATCGGCCGGCGGCCAGCATCAGCAGGGGAATTGGAATTTTCTCCCGGAACGCTAACGCGAACGAACAAACTCCGTCGACCAATGCTCTTCAGCTATCGATGCGCATACCGTAGTCTCGCGAGGACAAGAAAATCGCTGGTTATTAGAGGAATGTTTGATGCTAACAATGTAGCACGAAAAATCGCTTTGCAATCCTCTCACTCCCCATTTACATTCCAGATTACGCAACTATTAAAAATTCTATGTGAAACAAAAAACAATCACTCGGCGGTCTTATTGACCGGTAAACACAGAATATCCAAATAAACCTGTCGATGCCGATCGTGAACAAAGCTTTTTCAGTTTAATTGGACACAGTGAGAAAAATAATGGCAGTCGACAGTAAAATGAAATAATTGCGAATGCTGTTTGGCTCAAGAAAAAACCTCGACAATATTTGTTAATTACGACGATAACATTGCAAGGAAAATTGAAGTGCACATTACATGAATAATGGTTGGTAAACGAAAAATTCCATGAAAGGTGATCACGTTAGAGGAACGGCCACCAAAAATGAATCTTCGTTTGATTGAACTGCTCTTTTCCGCAGAAAAACCATTTCACATAAACATCACGCACTAAGCAACCGCTTCCATCGTCGACGTTCTCGTGAAAGGTTGAAATGGCAGATGTGGTATTTAAAAAAATTTTATTTCGCGGCATGGGGAGACTAATTGAGTCGCTCTTGGTCATAGCGAAAGTTTCATGCTTGCCTCTCGCTCATTACGAGTTGAAATTCGCGTACATGAGTGGGAGTAAATATGAGGATTCGGGAAAAAGTAAGGGAGAAAGGTGAGTTTATGTTGACGATGCGGAAGGTTCCAGGCCGCGCTAGGGGGTAGAAAAGCAAGGAAAGAAGGTCTTCTGGGTGGATTCGCTGAGTTTACAAATGATATCAATATGTATCCATTAAGCTTTTCTCGACCCTCCTCGGTAATGTTTTGGGGTTGCGGTTGCCAAGCGACCCTCCCTATATCATTTTCATAGTGTTGGTGTAACGTTGATGCTCGGCGAAGCGGAAGGACGGGAAGTGATCGTGACCAACCAGCCCATGCTGTACTTATGTCCGGCACACTTTTTTCTTTCCTTTTTTTATTTTGTCCTGGTCTCCCTCTTTCCAACAAAGTGTACACTACCCTTGACACAACCCTTTGGAGGGATTACATAATCCATTATAACATACGAGCCGCTTCTTCGTGAAGACATCGCCAACTCAAAGTCTTTCCATTCTATTTTACGCTGGCTCATTTAATCCTCATTCGCTTGGCAAACTAAAACAAACAAACGTTCGAGCAAGCCGTGTTGTCTACGAAGCTGCTTGGATATTTATTAACGATAAAGCCCACAGGATTGAAACAAACCCGAAATGGCAACAAATAACTAGTGATGCAAATTGTATATTTTCGGAAATAATGAATATTTGATCAACCAACGCGAGTTACATTGCTTTCATTTTAATTGCTTTCCCATTCTGAATATAAACGATGTCAAGTACGAACCGTATAGTAACCTGATAGAAAGCAAAAATAAAGGGCTCTCGAGAAAAGTTGTTAATTGAACAAGAAAGTACACCCTCAAGGTGATTTTTCGGTTGCGTGTGTAGGAGGCAGACAACTCGAGCATGTATAGTCAGACTCGATTGATATCGCGAGGGAAGCAGAAGTCACGTATCATTTTCTGACGGAAGCAAAACAGCGAGTAACTTTTCTTTTACCCGAAATATCAGGCCTCTCTGTGAATAAACGTGCAGTGGGATTTTCACCGAGCGAGCGACTGATAGATCACCTTAATAAACAAAAAATCCATCATATTAATCTCGTCAGGATTGTATGTGCTCCATCAGGCTGCGCGATTGGTAATTTGTCATTGGACTATTTCCCATATACATGGTGAGGAAATTTTTCAGACCTTCGTTAGGGATCGCACACGTCGGATTTTTTAGGTGTTGGAGAAAAATTTCATTTTCCAGTTGTGTCTCACAGGCGAATAACGTTCCAACAATGTCACAACTATTCGACGTTTGTATACACGCAGAAGGAATAGCATATGAAGAGGGAAGGAAGTCGAGTAGTAGATTTGTGTGTGTAGGTGCTCTCTACTGATACATTACTTGACGAGGACCAAAGCAGACCCTTTCAGGATTTAATAGTGATTTATAGGGCCGCACTTCAATGGAAGCTTTTCAGTTACAAAAAGAAAACATACACGATCGACAAGGACGTGTATATGTTTCGAAAAACTTCTGTCGTATAATATTTTTGTTTTCCATTTTTGTGTAGAACGAACGAGTTGAGTTTGCAGCCAAGTTTGACGTGAACCGGAAATGGAAAAAAGAATGTGAAATTGATCGATGGGAATCATCAATAGTCGGAGTGACAACAAATTAAACCGTTTATGAAGTCACTCTTGGCGCGTTGACGTTAATCGAATGAGAGTTGGCCACACTCCGATAGATCCTCAAGTCCATGGGTTTATTTCTAGAAGTTTTGTTGCTAAAAGTTTCTTCAAATAATTCATAGACGACTACATCAACGTCGCCAATTTATTTGGCCTTTCAAGGACACGCAATTTTTCTTTCAAATATGATTGATTCCAAGAGTATAATTTATAGCTATGGTGACCAAATAAGTTCAACGGAATTAGCAAGGTTCAAATGTAATTTTTATATTAAGATGGAAAATGATTTTTTTCGTCATGTAAATCAAAAACAATTTTTTTTTATTGTAAATATACAGTTGAATACGGAGAAAAGGATATCATTTGCAAGGAAAGAAATTATACCTCCTTGCAGGAGGGCTGGTGATTACAACTATTGATTACGATGTAATTTCATTTTTGAAAATGAACTGAAACGTATGTTCTTCTCCAGCTCTCTAAAATGTCCCACTCTAATCCTCTTAAGATCAAATCATATACGTACGTATGGTATTTTTATATCGTTGGAGAGAATCTTGCTCTAAGGAACTTCAAGAAGATAAACTCGATTTGGAAACGTGGCTGGGAAACGAGGTTCAAAGTAATGTAAGGCTATGTAATTCTGTGAAACGATGCTTAAAAAATTCAGACGCCCTTTTTTCAAGCACGATGAAGATCTCTATTTTCGTAATATATAACAAGGAGGGTTAAAAAGTAGGGTAAAGGGGGATGGACTTAATCCTGGAAGGATGAGGCTAGGCGTACGAGCGATGTGAAGAGGGACAGAAAAATATGAGGTGATGTACCAGCGAATTCGACTACGACGAGATATTTAACGCCAGACCTCTCTCGTCACGGTCCATCCCCTCCATTCCCCCTGGCCTAACATCAAAAATCAACCCTGTGTCCTCTCCCTCAAACTTTCACACTTTGACGCTGATTTCATGTATGGAGTACGCTTTCACTAACGCAAACCGACCGGAACATGTCAGGTCGTCGTCACCATCGTTCACCGCGGCTTCCCACCATCGAGCCAACCTCAAACAAGAGAAGAATCAGGGATCGCAGATAGCTTTTATCCCTCATACTTGTAACATCGCGGGAACTCTCTTTCGTTCTCCCTCTCACTAGCTCCCTCCAGACCCTCTGGCTCTCGCTCCTTCTGCCTCTACCGCTTTCTCCAAACCTTAGCCGAAGCGAAACATGAGAGTCTTCCCGCCTATTTCGTCTCATGAATATTTAAACTGGATATTAAAGGTGCAAAATCACCGCAAGATCGTTTCCACGAAGGCTTCGTGTACTACAATCCTCACGAATCAGGGCCTCACTCCTGAAAATCCCTCGCCTTTTAACTCCTCCTTCTTTTCTTTCCATCTCTATTTATCGCTCCTTTCCTCTTCTCTGGGTTTCCCTGCCAGGGCGAGATAATCTCTCGAGACTTTGTGAACGATGAGCAACCCTTAACCTTTGCTCTACTCGTACTTCATATCGTTTTTTTTCACACGTTGCATCATTTCCAAGTTCGTTTATGATGATGTTGAGATTTAACCGTCACTTCATACGAACACCATATAAAAAATTATTGTCGCAACAATCACGAAGGATTCACGTCGTGATGGAGAATTTGTTACAGCAGATCTTTCCGTTGGCATTCTTAGCCATCAAACTCTGATGACTAAAAAATATTTCGTAGTCTATAATTAGGCTCAAGGTCATCTATAATTCTTGAGTACCCCAATATGCTTGTGTTCACATTTTGACTTTTCACGCGAGTTTCCACTCTTCACACAATCGTCCCTCATCCCTCGTAAGTGTGTTTCGCTAGTCTGTTTTCCTGCGAGTTCCGACTCACGCTCTTGGCCCGCTGTTAAATTACAAACGACCCATTGTCGTAACTATGATCGAAGGAATGAATGGGAACTAGTTTATTAATTTCCGGTGAGTGCCTGTTACATTGTGTCTTCTCAAAAGTCTCCGGAGATGGAGTGAAGGCACATGGTGGAGACAAAGTGGTTAATGGCATTGCACATTCCGACAGTCCATGCAGAAAACCATATTTTTCTGGTCAAAGCAAAACATTTCGAAATTGTTGGTTCATTAGAAAAATGCATTTCATTTCTTTGTGGATCTTTTTTGATTGTTACGGAGACCGGCGATCACTTCAGAAAATTTCGGTCCTACGTTTCCCGTGATACGCTCACGTCTTTGATGTTTGTGTTACGTTCGAAAATTATGACTTTTCTGAACATGATAATATTGTATAGATATACGGACTGAGCTTTTGAAAACTTCTGGCGAGATTATACGAAGCCACGATGAAAAGGATCACTGCGCATGCTTCAATTCGACCGAATTATCTTTGGACGAAATGCATCGTTGTGCAGTACAAACCCGGTTTCCAGCCATTGCCGTCACACGACAGCCACTCTGGCTGATTGGAAAGTCGCTTGTTGGGTCAGGTGAGCCGAGATAGTTTGATCATTATTCAAGAAGACAATTGGGTCGTGGCGGTAGCGCGTCTCATACATTTTTCTGTGAAACAATTCTCCATCCCAGTAGATAAAATTTAACCGCTCGGGAAGCATTCTAGTCGCAAGACAATGGTATATCATTGCTTTTATTATATTTATTATTGCTTCCAAGTGGAAGATGGAAGTGGAAGGGGGCCCGTTGCAACTAATATGAGAAAGGTATCATTTCTACAAAGTCATCGCCCACGTGACGAACGTAGCAGCGAGCTTGACTCCTCAGCACAAAAAATAAATGAAACAAATAATTTATAACAACCACTAAGGTGAGTGTTGTCAATATTGAATGAAATGTGCGAACCTCGTTGGAGACATAATTCTGGAAATGATTCGTTTGTCCAATTATCCTTTTAAAGGGGGAAAAAGGCTGAAGATTTAAGAAATGCTGGACCATTCCCTCGATCAATTAAAACTGTGTGAAGCATTGAATAGATAAATGGAAGACTGGAGTTTCAAGGTAACGAATGAAGGTCGTAAAGTCAGGTGAAAAGCTTCTAGTGGAATATAATCCAATTATACCTTGATCGCTTCTTTTCCTCTGACTTACAACTTTGTAAGTTTTTTCTTTTATCCTTTTGCCGGGTTAGTAAATCTCGAGGTGAAGATAATCCACAGGGTTCTTGGGCGAAGTTACGAATTAGCATTCGAAGACGAGGCCGGCGACGAGGACGACGTCGTCGGGTACTTGCTCTCTTGGAATTCCTCGTGCCTTCGAACGATATTCATTAACGTTAAGATAAGGTGAAAGGTCGCTGGAGCTGGTACGATGAGAAAAAAAGGCGGAAACGTTCCGAAAGATAGGAGGATGCGAATACGCAAAATATATAGGCTTGTAAGAAAGGTGTGAGAAAGAAAGAGGGAATACAAATGGGCTTCGCTCGGCGACGAGATGGCAAAGTTGCACTGCCTCATTCCTCACCCATCCGGCAAAGTTGTACGTTCTTTCGGTAAAGGCAAAGCCTCTCCTCGAGACGTCTCTATCTTCTTGGTGACTAAACTTCTACTAGCTCACTGAAGTAATGGGACAAACATCACGCGCGAGCGGTGAAGGTCTCTTGCGGAGGGAAGAAAAATAGAGAAAACAGGAGGAGGCCGAGGGTATCAAAACGCGTGAACGAGAGCAAGAGTTTTTGGAGAAAAGGTGGCCTGAATTCACCTTACGTAAGAACATCACGAGAGTGACGCTCTCGTCAAGCTAAATCCAGAGTGTGGCCAAATGGCCATGATTATATATAAAGGGCGAGCAAAGTTTTAATTGGTCTTGAAAATGAGTGGGTTGTCGCATTTAAAACAATCTCCTAACTTGCTGCTTTTCGCACTTTCTACCTTACGCTACCTTACTTTTTCCTAGTTCTTCGACCAACTTTATAATACAAAACTATATGTGTATACGTATTACATTATGTAAGGTATGACTAGCTCCGTGAGCATTAAACTTTTCTCACCTTAGAGCAGGCAGAAAAAAAACCACCTGGATGTGGCACTCTGGAGGTTTTCGGCAAACGGCTGGCAGCGAATGAGAACTCGCTCGTTGATACTATGAGGAGATGAAATAACAAGTTTTCGTAGGACTCAATTCCCGAAATTGTAGCAGATTTCGTATTGAAAGGAAAAAATCTCTACCTGCTGGATTTCGTTTGATACCAATCAAATTTATCCCATCCATTTGTACAGTCATATACTTTGCAGAACGCTTCGGTAATCAATCGAGCTAAGTGCAGTTTCATGGATGTATCCACGTCGAACGTTTCCGATCTTCGGAGCTTAATCACGACGAAAGTTTCAAATCGATAATGAGACTCTGGGTAACAATAACTTATTCAAGCAGTGTTCGCGGTGTTTCCATGGCGTGCGAAAGGTTCGGCTGAATTAATTGAGTCTGCGCTGGAGCAGCGTTTGACTCTGCTGTCGTCACTGTAACGATAGTGCGTAGCCACGTTTAATTGCTTAGCAGTCACTATGATTTTCCACTTTGCCTCAACGTCGCGTCGCCACGTTGTCGCAATATTCAGGCAACACTTTCCCGGCCGCGGTACGTCATAAGCTTTCGAGACTTTTCGATAAATCCGTACCCCGTACTATATCTTTTCTGAAGTGTTTACGTGCGTGTGAAACAATGCCTATATATGGGTTCGTCATCTTTTCTGGTATAGCGATGAAATACAAAATAAATGAAAATTAAAAAAAAAAACATAAGAAAAGTTTTTTATGCACGTTGTGCTCAAATTTGCAACTTTATCGAAGTATCAGTTTATAAATTTATAACCAATTATCGAATTTTTCCGAAAAGTATTCGAAACGATGGTCAATGAGCTTTTTCTCGTTGAAAAGTGTCAGAGAAAACAACAAAAAAACTACAAGAAAACGGAAAAAATATTGTGAGGCGTAAAAACTGACAGAGACGGAAAGTAGTTTACGAGGGATCGAAGAGAAGGCATAACCCTTGATGTCATGTCGTCCTGGTGCCGTGACATAGTGAAATCATTGATGCATGTGTGTTCCTTGAAGGATTAAACTCGCAAATATATTTATATAGTTTCCCAGCATTCTGAGCGTTCATACAGACTCGTGGCGAATTTCCCGAGGTTGTATTTCTGTTTTGTGGAGGATGACAGGCCGACAGAAGGAGGAATTTAAGCAAGTAGGATAAATGCCCGAGCGCGAGGTACTCCGCACCAAAAACATTGGTTACGAGAGCACACAAGCGCGTACATTTCATTATTACCCGCGTCAAATGATACAATCGATACCCTTTATGCATCACGAATCCGTTGATTGTACACATGTGTATATAAATTCTTTATAGCAAACTGCAGCATATACCGCACGAATGTATCCAATAACCACAGCGGCGAATGTGTCAGGTGGTAGGATGGAAAGAGAAAGAGAGACCAAAAACAGTGGGTGGCATGGTTTATGTACAGGCGGAAGGAAGACAGGGAGGCAAAAAGGTAACCCGGGAAAAGCCCTGTCGAGTTTCCCATTAATCCGCGACCTGAACTCTGGTAATCCCTTGTATCGAGCACAACCGAAACCGAGAGCTGTAGCAGGCGTTTTCGAACCCTCCAAACTTTCCGCAGTAGTTTGTGAACGAAAAAGTGGAAGGTATAATGGGAGTCAACTCAGTATGTAGACGCTATTGTAATGCAGAAAACCTGCAGTGATCATTTAATTCTTCCTCGTGCCAAGAGGAAAAAAACTTTTTTTTTTAAATCGCAAATAATTTATTTGACCTTATTTTCATCCCAAGACAAATAAAACCACCTTAATAACATGAGTGAGATATTCAAAGCGTTCCAAAATCGTTACAGAGAACTTCTGTTCAATCCGAGCCAAATTGAATATTTACATGTACATGTAATACGTACTTGCATGTGTGGGTAAGGTATAAATAAATATATGTAAATACACTCATCTGTGTAGCATATACTTAAGTGCTTCCAATTTCCATGTCGAGATGCGAGGATAAATATGAGTATCCCAGGATTTTCGCGCCGCTATACGTATATCGTAAGCAGAGATTGTAATATATCCATAAATATATATCTATACGGATGGGCATACTATCCCGTAGTTCTACTTTCCCGAGCGCTGCACTGCCATAGACTTTCCACGGGAATTGGATTTATACGTTTCCGCTGCTAACGCTGGCTTTCGCAACCGCAGAAACCGCATAGGAAATACGAGTCGTATAACGTTCCGCGATCGTGTACAACAACACAACGTCCTACGGACATATCAATTGAAAAAAAAAAACGAGGAAGGAAAATATTATTCCATTAGGATCTCAGAGACTATAAATATGTTTTTTTTTTTTTTCATGTAACCTCTATGTAACTTTTTTATATTTTACTGTTGCCAGGAGAGGCTTATCTATTAAGGGGATACGACCTAAGGCAAAAAAGACGTCGCATAATATTGCAGTAAAGATTCAACATCAAGCCAATTATGCTAATCACATGATTCCTAAGCGACATTGCAAGTCAGAGTCGATCCATTGCTGTCACAGTAGGAAATCTCTGGCGAAAAAGCAATCCACACGTCACATTTTGTCCAACATGTGTCCTGCCAATTGACCCGAAACGAAAACCATGGAATTGTTGATTAGCTCCTCATTAGTTCTGTAGTTACACTCGCGGTGAAAGTGGCTCGTCACCAAGGTTTCAGATTGTTAGATAACAATAGCACACACGAGGATAGGAATATTCTACGCAACAAATAAATGATCCATTGTTTCTGTGGCTACTTCAAATCACATTCCACGATGATTGTAGAAGTGTGTAGATCGTAAATTTTTTTTTTCGTCTGGCGATAAGAGGAAAAATGAATCAAACGATAAATCGAAATATTTCAAAATAAAATTCAACCTACATTGCTATGGGAAGGGGAATAACGGGAAGAACAATGAGATGTCGGATTTGACATGGACAGAATCCTTAGTCGTCCATAAATTTGGGATATCTCATGCATATATTAATGGAAGAGAATCTGTGTGAGGCAGCGTCAGCCGAAAAATAGCCGACTGAAATTTTGGGAAGTGGCAAAATGACCACTGGTCCCGTGGGGTGTATGACGGAGAAACAAGACGAAAGTATTCTCCCTCGTTCGTTTTCAGTGCAGCTCTCTTTGGTAGGGTGATGTCCAGGTGGTATCATAGATCTGCCTTGAGCAGAAGAGTGAGAGGTGGAGAAAGAGAGAGGCATAGAAAGCGATGGCGACGAAAAAATCGGTGCCAGCAGAATGGGAAGAAAACCCAGCTAGTGCCAGATGACCAATGGTGATGGCGTCCACAGCTGTGGGATTGTGCCCAGTTGTACGATTCTTAGCGGGTGGAATTGATGGGAAGGATAGAAGTTTAGTGACCAACGATATTTCTTAGTCCACGGAGCGGCTTGTAACTTCCGTTGGTGATGCCACGCCCGGCTGGGGCGCTCATGCCACTTTCAGGATTATGTCGAGGGAGGGATAAGCATCGAGATACAGGGGAAAAAAGAATCAGTAGGACAATAAAAAATCGAGACGCGGAAAACGAGAAAGATGTAAACACAAAAAAAGTGTGCAAAACGGAGCGAGCAACGCAAACTAAATGCAGAAAATAAATTACTGCGATTTTTTATACTGACTCTGTATAAATTGAATAATTCCCCTTTCAATTCATCTCCACTACAAACTGCGGTATTTGGAGGCATGCAGAAATATTCGTGAAAGACAAAAATTCAGCAATTCTTGCATTGTTATTTGCAACAACTAGAGGAGCAATTAACTGAACAATGTTCTTCTTCATGCAGGTCTAGGATCTTCCAAATATCCTGCAACGATGTTACTTTTGTATTTTATTTACATCCGCATCCTTGAATCAAGCACGAATAATTTGGAGTGGCATGAACATTTTCGAAACTTGGATGCATACCTGGTCGATCCACTTTTATGAATGAAGTCGAACGTGACGAATTCGAAGCGATTCGACCGATACATTCTTGCCCCGTATACGATGAGAGAGCGTGTCTTTTCCTTCATCGTCGGCGATATACACGAGACATCATGGGAAGCATCGTATAAAAGATGAAGCGCTTTCCGACGTGACCGAACTACTAACGCGTCTGCACCACAAGCTCCTCATCTCTATACGTACGTGCATCCACACGGTGGCACGCGATGCACTTTGGAATGCTTTGCCCTGTACTCTCGCGGACCACAAGAGACGGAGGAAATCCCACATATTCGAGTGTACGCAATACATTCACCTTATTTCCGCTAAAGCACCGAGTTCAGAGCGATACATTTTATTTCCGGTTGCTCGGAGAGTAGTTCCCATTCGAACTCTCGAACATTCAATTTTGGCTCTCCCTCTTTTTCATTCCTGTTGCGGGCCATTTCTTGCAGACATGAGACCGATTTTCATTGCTACTTTCATCCTTTTTTTAATCATCCATCATATTTTTTTACCAATTGTCTTAGAGTGTGGAATGTATTGCTGTACTTAGATCCTTTCAAAGCGTCTACCTCCTTGTCATTTCCTCGACCTTACTAACCTCAATTGCCGACTAAAATTCTTCGAAATTCTCACCACATACCGACATCAATGATGATGGCATGTCTAAGAGGCTCAGCTGCAATGCCACTAGCGTGACGTCACGCTTTCTTTCCAGCGATAAAGATAGGGGATTCCTCGGGCAAAGTGGTAGAAGACGTGACAATAGATGGGGTGAGAAGTGAATGTCGAGTTGAGAGTGAGGGATGGAGCAGCGAGAGACTATGAGCTGGGAGCGTGAGAGATACAAAGCGAGATGCTGGGCTAGTATGTTTCGACAGGGATGTTGGAGTAAATCAATTGCGAGTAGAAGCCTGATGGAGATGGAAGATTGGCGGTTGAAATATATAGTCGGGTTTGATGGAGTGCAAGTGCAAAGAAAAACTAGGAGCAAGGGACGCAGGCGCCGATCAAGAAGCTGGAGATTGGACAAGGTTACCAAGAAATGAGGGTGAGATAATAAAAGTCGGTAGAACAAGTCGACCGGGGAAAAATAAGTGAAAATTATAGACGAAGCGATGCAACGGCGAGAGAAAAAGGTTACAGCGTCTTAATGGCTCAAATATCGCATGGGTTCAAAGGTGAGACGGGAACTCCGACGAACTTGAGTTCCTCGAAGGAACTGAGGGCTTAAAGCCCTGCTCATGCCAATATAACTTACCATCACCAGAAAAGAGAGAGACGGGAGAAGGAGTGACGACTCAATTGAAGCTCAAGGACTCACCTAAAATTCATCTCGCATCACGATCAAGAAGCTTATAGGCTCTAGTTCACTTGCATTTCTGCCTATCTGGTATCTCGAACTCTGCCCCTACTGGTGTCACCTGACTTTTACCACCATCAATTACTACAGTATAAACTTTATATACTTTAGCAGCTGAGAATTGATACTGATAATAGAATTTTCTGTTCGCGATCATAATTTTTACCACCTGATGAATAACCAAGGTCTACTTTGATTTCACATCAGAGCATATCAGACCCTTTGACATTTTGGGAAACAGCTAATATAAGAGAGACTGCATTCGAGACCCTGGTCCGAAGCAAAATGATGACAGTGAAGACTTACGATTGGATTTATAGACGCGGTAGAATCTTGTTGCCAATATTGATGTACGTCTCTTTCTAAGTGAACGGTATGTCAGCCCACACAACAGTTTTCTTCGGTGATGGATGGGTAGCACACGCTCTCTGATTAGCTCAGAAGAAACTTTACACATTGAACAACCAACTAGAAGCGAGATGCAGATGCTTTATTATTCTACCTGCCGACATCTTGATTAGGGCAACTAACATTATTAAACACCTTCACAAGATTATCGATCTGGAATAGTGGCAAGTCCCGAATGAATGAACAGACCCTTTGCTCAGACAAACGATCCAAGATATTGCATAGCAGGTATGCTTGAGCGCATACAACCAATGTGGGCTGCCTGTCTCACCAGCGGAAGTGTGCATCACTTGGGTGTTTCCGCTGTAGCAGGCTGAAGCCACCAAAGCCCGTATCCCTAAGGCAGCGCGTATACAATATCTCGTTCGAGGCTATCACAGGTTAGAAACCATTAGCGAGCCAGGCGTTCTCCACGTCCCTATGTGCCCCCGTCTATGTGCGTCCCTTCTATGTGCCCTAGTTTTGCCAGTGATTACAACATGTGCTGATCGCGCGTTTCAGTAAGACCGATCCAGCCGGGCGCTCTGCGTCAGAATGGATCTCATCGAGGGTTTGGAATCACGACCCTCTTCTTTTTATAGAAGATCGTTCAATTTTGTTGAATGCTAAGGACGTTGGTTTTTTAAACTCTCCTAGATGGAACTACGAGGAATACACAAAAGCAAGATTGGTGATGATTTCTGGGAACATTAGAACGGATAGCCAGCCACTTGCCCTCTATGTGTCTACGTTTTTTAATATACTCTCTATTCCAACTAAATTGGCACTCTATTGTGTCTTGTATCTGGTTGCCACTTTGAGCTCGTCGTCATATGCCTGCAATTCTTCAAGGTTGTATCCTGCAGTGACGCTGTTCATTTTCAGCTGTACGCTCGAATACTTGAAACGACCCAGAACGAAAAGCGTGGATACTGCAACATTAAGTGATACCATGGTGCACCAAAACTGTTGTTTTGAAGTCACGTTGGTATAGGCAAAAGCTTTTCATCGAGACACATCAAGGCAGTGGATCTCCCGAGCATTCATGCACTACCGAGATGGCCTTTGCAGAGAGGTTGGGTCGTTCGATATGGCGCGCATTGAGGCTGGTAGTGCTGGTGGTGCAAAAATAGAAAACTGCTGGCTCCATAACCGTATCACGACTCGTGGATCCGGGTGAAACGGTCTACCGTGCAACGGCCGTTACGAAAGGTCGGATATGAGGGGTAAAAATGGGAAAAGGACGTCGAACGACTGCCGAGTAAAACAAGACACAGAGAAAAGTGCTCCGCTGGCACGCTGAATTTTCAGGAAGTCCCGCTCGAAAGCGACGAAGATAGAAAATGATCCTGATGGAAAGAAGAGGTGGCTGGTAATGGTAGAAGCTGAGAGCTCCTGGTAGGAGAGAATGCTCAGAGGGGCACGGGTGGTATTGCCACTACCTTTGAATGGAATAAGTGAAAGAATGGTGAAAAAGAGAGTAAGCAGAAGGGCGGGCATTCACGGGGCGCCCAGAGAGAACAATGCAATTTGCTGCAACAAATGTGCCAACCGGTTGGTGAAGCGATGGACGAGCTTGTAGCACGACGAGATCGAAAGGACAAGAGCGAGAGAGATGGAATGTGGAGAAAAATGGTCAAAAAAGGAAGCCGGCATAAAAGGAAAGCGGGGAGCGGGAGTGAGTGGGGACCTTAGACAGACTGTCGATCAGGAACGGAAGAGGAAGTGCAGTATCGATTGAAAATACCTTCCTTGTTAACAGGGTCCGTGCCTCACACAGTGGCTCTGTTATTCAGGTTTTTAGCAGCTCTCAATAAAAAAAAAGAGGTAAGCGTCACTGAAAATAAATGAGGGTGGCTGGTATTCAGCCAAATCGCCGTTCAACAACTAATTTCAACGCTTGTGCCGACGTCACTCTCTTCCAGCCTTTGTACGAGTATGTCCATACCATTCGCGCAGTTACTGGAACGCCTCTGATTGTGCTACCCAGCAAATCGAATGATGATAAATGGGCAACGGCTCATCCTTCTCTGTCCGAGAGTTCAGGCTAATATAAATTAGACGAAGCAGTGATTGATACCCCGAAATCACATTTTTCTGCTAACGTTGAGAACTGATGGTTATCTTTGTTTATGAAGTTAGACTCCAGTCGTTCCCAACTCCTCGAAAGCAACACGGCGACCATAGTCGCGATATCAGACTGGAGCAAGACCAAGTCCGTTAACTCCACGGTTCGTGGTTTGAAAATTAGAATACGCTACGCTCTCTTCAATGAGAAAGGTGTGAAGTTGGAAGGTGTTCTCCGATCACCCGTAAAGACTCGTCCAGCTATGGGCAGCTTAAGCTGAGAGAAAGAAAGAGAGAGAGAGAGTACTATGCAAGTAGTGTTTCGCCTGCTATTGCAGTGTGTTGTGCGATTGCCGTTGTCACTCACTATACGTTAAGCTACCAACCAAGAGTTTGTTCCGTAGGGTGACACTCGTTGTGGCTGTTGCCTGTCGCAAACATGCTCCGACGTTCGCTCACATTCTAACTCCCTCTCTCTCTACCCTGCGTTTTCCATCGAAGGCAGTTGGGTCCTTTCTGCACGAACCCACTTCCAAAAGTCCGTAACATCGCTTAACTGACAACTGGCTCGCAAATAATTATCCACAAGCAGAAATCGATACAACCATACTCTGAATTCCAGCTTGAATTTCATTAGCCATCCAAGGTCCATTCAATGATTGGGTATGAATATACTTTAGTAGCGTCTGCTCGAGTACTGATGCCAACCTACGTCATAAAGTAGACACCCTAATAGATGACAATCGAATCCAATACTTTCCAACCGAAAAAAAAGTGAACAGTAATTGTTGCATCGTCAGAGAAACTAACAGCGTAAACGGTCTTTGCGGAGGAAATCATTGTTTCTCTCGACGTTTGATCAGGAATGCGCGCATTTGACCAGATCCAGCCAGTCTTTCATCCATCCAACAACTGTGGAATAGGTATACCTTCTACCGAAACTTTATCAATGCTTCCATCGTTCGGTTGTACACGGTGCTTGGAAATTGAACTGAGAGGAAGCCACAACTGATTGAAAAAGGAAAAACGGGAGATGGGGAATTGAAAGACATAGGAAACTCGTACGTTCCGATAACGAAATAGGAAAGAGAGATCATGCTAAAGGGAGAATGTCTAAACTGCTGGATATACACGTCAGTCTCGGAATTCACATGAAACGCGACTGCATGTGGAAGCAGACAAAGTAACAATGCTTTGATTGACTTAATGTCGATTCTTTTCAGCCTATTGGCGTTTTCCCATTGTAAAACCTTTGACGTTCACGTGGTACCCCGAGTCGGGGAAGAGACTGACGTCTAGTGAACTGAGACCGTTGCCATGAATATTGACACCTTACCGAAGTGCATTTCGTTTCCTATATTTACATGTGGATGAAAATATCGTGTCGATTATCCTGGTGATCGACACATTTTTTGTTCTGACATTCTTCATTATACCCGGAAATAGGTTTCCGTGGATAAAGTCAGTCGTGTCAGAACTGCAACAATTCTGATTGCACAATTACTCCAGCTGCACACTTATTTTGTACCATGCAAGCAGTATCGACTGACGTTCAAGCCCAGGCTGCAAGGCGATCGCGACGCGGACGTAGTGCAGTAATTGTTTTGTTACAAAGGTTAACAATCTACCTTCTATTTAGTTTCGATTTAACTATAGATTCAGCTGAGTTTTCACATAGTCGTGCACTACATAGACTAATCTGTGAGGAACATGTTCCCTAGTTGAAAATGCACACACTACTTTCCCACACGACACGGTATATGAATCAGAGTTTCACAAATTTCACATTAACTGACTCATTGACTGTTACGTCAATGCTTAATATCTGTTGTTTTACTGGTTGATTTGGTTGAATGAAAAATCTATTGTTGGGGTTGCAACCTTTTAGGCATAGTTAACGTAATAAGCTGCAGCTTCCATCATGCTTATCATACAATCCAAAGGGATCCCTATGCTATGTCCAGTAAGAATAGGAAATCGAATCCATAATCCGCAATGAGTATTGCATTAAGTTCGTTATTCAACAAACATAGTACGCTTAATCGATGTTAATTCCTAAATTCCATTCCACGTCAATTCCTGAATTCTATAACAATTGCCGAGGTGTATTCCACCTATCGATATTCATACACTTGCGGTTGTAACCAGTTGTTCAATCGTTCAATGAGATAGATTATTAGTTGTCGATTGTTCAGTTGAATGATCGGTAACAATGCAAACGTTATTAATCAGCGGTTGATGAGATATAAGGGAGTAGAGGAGTGGCTAACATGCATTAAAGCATCAGCATCACATGTTGAAGTTAGCACGTGGAAATGTGTATGCACGACGTCTGTCGAGGTTGTGCTACCAGAAATTTTGTGGCATGTACCACAAATTAATTTGCCGCTGATGAATCACCGGAATCGATTCCGTTCCTTCTCTCGAACAAAACAAGACATTTTTTTCGGATTCCGTTTCTGGAGATGATTTTAAAGAAGATAAGCAACAGATGCTTACATATAATGAACGGCAGAAATTATGTCGAGTATTGTTCAGATATTCATCCGAAACGGATCACGCCCATATTCTGTCTTCTCGAAAGCACCATGAGGCTAGGATGCAAAACGACGATCCCGCCATGCTGGTTGAGAACGGGCGAACACGCAAGCCACTAGACCAGAGCACCGGTCGATATTCGAATATATATGTACGTCAAATAACAGGAATACCGGTTGGAATTCCACTTGCACGAAACCCCATACGTAACGCATTTGTGTTAACGATTCGTTTGGCTGCACAGCGAAAAAATCGGAATCGTCGGAATTCGTAAATAGAGAAATTTTATATGTGCTGAGTGTTTGGCAGTGCTATGCGCTTCCTTACGCTTCGCTTTTCAACGTTCTGAAATAACCGGGTGTGCATTAACGCCCGAGCAACGTTATAACTAGCTTTGTTTCGAAAGCATACTAAACCTAATATATTTTAGCTTTGTAGCTGAAAAAATATACTCATATGTTCACAGACCAATCAAGAGAGCCCTGCCTCCGACAGGAAGTCCGAGCCTCTCGTCTATCCAAGATAACAACGTTTTGTAGCACCACAAGTAATAGTGGTGAAGTTTTGCGTCAGCAACGTGAACAGTGAATGTATTGTGGTTGTGTGTTAATGAGTATATACACACACCTTGCAAAATGGATACGCTTTCATCCAGGAAGTTACTTTTCACCATTCGCGTGGTGCTTCAACACAAGCACATGCCCTTCTATATACTTTCTACGTATTTGTCTATACATGTGAGTGCGTGAACTAGGGAACTATTGGAAAAATAAACTAGAAGAGCCTTTAAAGTTGGGAGTAGAGCCGCGAGAAACGCAACGAGAATCCTCACCAGCGGTGTGAGACCAGAGCGTGCAAAGATTCAATTTCAGCGGGTTCTCTTGTATTTACTCGGCGTTGGTGGTCGCCGAAGCTTTTTCTCCGAATGGACCTGGACCAGAGAAACTCACATACGAAATAACCCACACGAATATCCGTTGCTTCAACCATGGACTCAGCACGATGGACAACGCACATACGCAGGGAGTCACACTCCTGCACACTAGAAAAAGTAGTAAATGGAAGCGAGGTCGAGCTTGGTTGAAGTTTCATCGAATCAACCACTTCACAGTAATTGTTTGGAGCAATAAAAAAAAAAGTTTCGCATCGTATAGTCACGTGCAGGCGCAAACTCCAGTATAAAGCAGCGCAGAGAGCTAGTTTTCCAATGGCACTGTCTTCAGAGGGCAGGCGGAAGTAAAAAAGGATCCTCCATCATTGAATACATGTGGATAGGACTGTTTCACCTGATAGAAGATGGCAACTGTCATACGACCAATGCAGCTGTAAATTAATTCATCGACAATCATAATTTTTCAAAGCCGTTGTGACGAAGACACCCTATAAAAATGGCTTTTTATCCCACCTGGCTTCATTAATATTTCACGTTCATGACAAACGCATTCTTGTTCCGAGACACCGGAAAAAACCTTGGAAATAAATCTTCCTGACTTTCATGGATATTTCAACATATTATTTCGATTTATTTTCAATAATTTGTACCTCTGATCTTCCATTAATGTTGTGAAAGTTACCTCGCATGCCTACTGTCAATTTGCTTCAGCCAAAGAGCCTTCGGATTTAAAAAGACACTAAGCCTTGCAATCTTTGTACAGTTTACATAATTATAATTTGATGAAGATCAACAGACAAGTTTCGAACGAGAAAAGGACAAAGGGTCATGAAACCCTGAAGCTGATTGCATCTGAGGAGATCGCAGTTGAAGCGCTGTATAAGTCATGCATCGTATGTATAGGTTGGGATAGTGGTTTACGTATATAGATTAGTGCCCTGCACTCACGAGAATATAATCCACCCCTTTAGTGAGCTCGTCGCGCTTGGTGCGGCACGTGCTTGCTCGCTCGCTTGATCGCTCGCTGGGATCAAGTTCGGCCCGTTGTCCTTGGGCAAAGGTACTAGCACACACTATTTATCCATCTCATAGTATCCATCCCGTCACCTATACTTTGCACACCGGAGCATTCGCATAATTCCGACTGAATGAAGTAGAATCAACTTTATCCATCACCATACCTGAATTACGTCAGTTTTCAAAATTCACTGATTTACCGCCGAAGAAAAACTGGTCGGAATAACATTAATATATTTTTTTTGTTGAATAGAATTCAATTAACAGGCTGAGATTTTCGGACATTCATCTACAGCAGAGGATAGACCGCAATCTGAGAAACATCTTACATCCTTTTTTAGTTTCAATCACCATTTGAGAGCAACTCACAGTCTCAATCAAACAAGCTATATAAGGAAACTGCTGCCCCAGCTTTTTCGACTATTGTTCTTTTACACGCGACGTAGCTTAACAGTCTTTCCTATGAAAGTATATAAGCTATAAGCAGGATTGATGTAAATCAAGTTCAGCTTCTTGAACCGTAGAAGCTGGCTAAAATTTAAAAGCGGAATTTTATCTTCAAACTTCACGCTAAAGGTGCGACGTAGTTTGACGAGATTTGACTTGTTAGAAACGCATCGAGAGATTTATCTTGTGTTTCGTGCTTTGAAATAATTTGAGAGAAGGAGAGGGAGAGAGAGAGAAAGAGAGATAGAGAAAACGGGCATCCCAGGGGTCCTGCTGTGCCTACCACTGCTGGCATTCGCGGGTGAATAATTTTCTGAGGAGCTTCCTGCCACTACGGGGAACTGTACGGTGTAGTAGGTATACATGAAAGCAGGAGTGGATAGAAGCCCAAGGGGCCAGTGACAGAGGAAGACTGGGAAAAAGCGAGCTGGATATACTAAGGGTATGTAAGATAGCAAATAGGGTAGTGGTATCCTCGCTGGCAAAGGATAAGAGAGGGTTCGGAGTTCTGCTTCTCTAACTACTACCTTTGCCTTAGTCTTGTGTTCTTGCAGTAACATCATGTCTAGCTAGGCTTCGCTAAGAGACGTAGAAGCAGCAATCCAATAGCGATGGCAAGTCGACAAGAGTTTGCACATGGGGCAGCCAGTACAGAGACGCGGAAGTCTGTATACACTGCAATAGATATTGATCGGAAAATATATATATTGCCACGGCCCCAAGAGATATGTTGATGATTAACTATCTTGAAGAATGTCATTCGCTCATAATCTCATTGACTTGTCGTTTTTTTCTCGAATACATCGTTTAAAAGAATTTTCTGATTAGTCACTGTATTGTATGATATTTGACTTGGGAAGTGGAACTCGATTCGTACGGAATGCCCCATAACGTACAACGGTATGCACACCGGAAGCAGGGAGTGGTACAGAGATCAGATAAGAGTAAATAGGAGTCACAAAGTTGATGTCTAGTTCGTGAACATCCAGTCTACAAAGACCATCCGACTGACGTCATTGCTGCTCCTTTACAGCTATCAACTCGAGTCTCTTGGCTCTACTTGTTTCTTAATAGCTTGTTACTCAGTAGATAGTTTCTTTTTTCATTTTGAAAGACCTGTCTTAATTGCTTTTAGGATTGCAGCAAGAATTCTAAAAACCACGCAAAATGAATCAACTCAAATACTCTTTGATACCTTTTTTTTTTATTTTGCTGTCGTGCGATCATTGTCAGACGCTTTTACGATCGCGTGGGATTGAAGATTTATTTTTTGGTTCCACCTCTATTCGGTCTAACGAGAATATATTGATCAATTTGTCGCAAAGCTGTCACGAGAGGAACAGCTGCGATTTTTAATGAGAATTTTACGCACATTGGAGAATACTGCTACGGACGTTTCGAGCGATAGTGAATGCAATAATTGCTCATCCTATCTCAGCGTTGAGAAGTCGATGTTCGATAGGACACGGCTGGTCGAATCCACTCTCCCTGCTTCCCTCATTGTTATACCTTTTGAGGCCTCCTCAATCCGTACTAACTCTGGCCAGTCGTTTCTTGCCACGGTGCTTTTACGATGTCCTATAGGAGTGATTTTACGATTTGGGCCGGACTTCGAATCAGCCGATCGTTTCGTCAAAAACCATCA
The DNA here is from genome assembly GCA_030522525.1 of Campopleginae sp. 14b. Taxonomy (NCBI): domain Eukaryota; kingdom Metazoa; phylum Arthropoda; class Insecta; order Hymenoptera; family Ichneumonidae; species Campopleginae sp. 14b. The sequence continues at coordinate 28,948 of JAPYYS010000916.1, forward strand.
AGGGTGTGGAACGTCAACGCAGATGCGAATGATGACGTAGTCGTTATATCCCACACCAAAAAACTTCTGGTTGGTTGTTACTTATCCATTCTATCGAACCTACCAATGCGTTCCATTTCATCCCCTATAACTCTCCACATCATCAAACAGCCCTTTCCAATTCAGAATACCCTACACCTTGCAGGCAGCTTCCACTACGGCATTGTTTCGTTCGAAATTGTTTTTATTATATGCCGGTGAAATTCAGCTGGGAAGCCTTCATATCCCTCCCAAGGGTCTAGAACCTTCAACCTGATGGTTAACTATTCATGACTCATGTTATGCGAGAATAATTGTAATACTCAATGCAAGTAAAACGAAAATCTGGTGTGTTGATCATCCAAATCCGAACCCGGCACCGAATTATCAAGATTGGATCCAAAATGGCTGATTAGAATTCAGTGAACATCGGATATTCACAAGAAAATTACACAATAAATAAATTCTCAAGAAAATAGTTGTCCAAAACTGAATGGAATTTTTTTTTTTTTTAGGTCGAGAGGTTTTCGTCCGCCATTTCGTGAAAAATGTCAATCAAAAAATCGAGGGTCCTTAAAAAGAAGCGAATAAAAATTTACGCGTCGAGACGAATATAATAAAGGTCACGGAAAGCGGAACCCTTGCTGTTCACTAAAAAATTGTGAGTTCACCGGTCTAGACTCTACACTCCTGTCTATCTCCCTGTCAATTTTTTCCAAACAAAAATTATTTCGCGACTATTTTCGTGTTTGGCTACAATGCAGCTGCAAAATCAATTGCGATTGACCAATAATACCGGAGCTGCGGCATCGATGCACTCGGAATAAAAAAGTAAAGATAATATGAGGCATCTCTGGGATCTCTGCATACATACAGTATGAGAAGAATGAACGTATCAATAATGAATGAAACCTCAAACCACATAATTTCGAAACACAACAGTGAATCGCGAAGGCATAGAGAAACAAATGGATGGCTTCGGAAAATGATAAAAAATGAAGCACACACAGTTACGAAGACTCATTCACTTTTTTATAATAAATCCGAGGTAACCAAGCTCTCGAGTGGAATGGGCTCCGATGTACGTTGAAGGTGGGAACAGCATTGTAGAATAGTTTGAAAAAACACAAAAGAACGTGGAAGGAAATATCAGGAGCTGCTTTTTCTGACTCATGCCTTCATATATGAGCATAAACATACGCAGCGACATATTATATACATATTCACTAGAAATACGATACAGATGTTATGTGGATCGAGCAGTTGACAGTATTCACAGGGTTGGACCACGAGTTTCGCTCGACTCGTACGTAGCACGCTGCAAGGCAGTTGCATCGTTCACTCGGTTGTGCTTTGTATCGCAAACCATACCGTACCGGTTCGAGACCGCGGATAGCCTTGCATATCCTGGGGGACATACCGCACCGGCAGATTATATGCGATTCCGCCCCTCTTCTCTCGGCGATGCGTGTATGCGGATGTACACATGGATGTAATATATATACATATATATTATGCAACGAGACAACAGGGCGTCAGGGTTTCCTGGGCGTACGACTAACACATAACATTCACTTGGGGACTCGACATGCCGGACGGTGCATGAAGTGCAAATCACCTCTGGCCTCGTACCCTCTTCACTCTCTGTGCTTTGTATACGTCCATCGTCCAACGTTTCAATGTCAGCCATTTTTTTCATTTATTTTGTTTGCTAGAAAGCTTGTTTCGTCCTGATGACGATCGACGAGAGACAGCAAAGTGGGCCATTGAAATCCTCGCAAATGAATTGGCCATGCACATTGCTTGTCAGCCAAAGCAGCTTATACACCGATCACTATATATGCTTCTATGCTCGTGCAATAAACATTGGTTTTCCGTTAAGAGTCACTCCGAATTGCAGCTTACCACGAACGTTTTTTGCAATCAAGTATTCGCCACGAAATGCATCAACTTTTAGTTGTAGGAATTATCCTTCCCCCGAATTGTTAGGTGCAGGATTTATCGTCGTGCTGAAATTTTTCTGAGCCTGTTGTCAATGCTCGTCGTTTCTAGGCCACGGCTTCCGGGACAATGCCCTGGTCCACGTAATTGTTGGTTCCAAAAAAATTGCTCAATGGGAAAGATCCAGTTTGGTACTGCCTCACATAAGGCATATCCAAGAATAGAATATTCCAACCTACGAATATAAATGATTTGTGGAAGCCAACATCCAACAAATAAATCCGTCGAGCTCTGACGATAGCACAAACTAAACAACTTCAATTATCGATCTATGAAACTTTGAAGACAAAATCCAAGCATGCTCCATTGAAGCTATAAGAAACGCTGAGGTATCGAGAGCATAGAAAGACTTGGAGAATAGCAGAGGGTTGCTCTAGGTAAGAGAACTTGATAAAAGAGACGACGATGTGAAAAGCCGTCAAAACCAAGATGCAGAAAAGGTCACAGCGAAGAATACAACGATGGGCTTAGCGCGAAAACTAAAAGTCAAGACACAAAGAGCCTTTTGTTATGTTCACTCAAGAATCGAGACCAAACTCACTCGATAATAGACACAGAATATATAAGGGCTTATTCAAGTGAAACCGAGTCTACAGAACGCCTCACGCAAACCTAAAGCAAAATTTCTAAAACCAATATATCGAAGGCATGCAGAATTTTCGATACATGGTAGGCCGCTAGGTATCCTCGACGACGACTCGCCACCTTTGAAACTCTCAGCCTCTGCGCTCCGACCCAGGGGGTCCATAGTATTGCATTTCCTCTTACGTATCACCTGCTTCGAAGCAAAGGAGCAATGAGAGCACATTCCTCCTTACGAATACATGTCGTATATTTGTGATATCCGAACCTCATGAGCTTTACAAAAGAAAACACCCAAGAGTCCGTGAGACCTTCAAGAGGGTAGCGAAAATCGATGAAGCATCCCTGGCCCGGTTACCCACCGAGCTACCTGACAGTTCTTGTAACACCTTATTACAAGACCCCTTTCCTCAAAAGTCTCTCTTTTTCAGTACGGATATAGCACGTGTATGCATACAACGAGCTACACTTTCATCTTTCTCTCAATGTTCCGTTCCGCACATCTCTCATCCGGTCTCTTTAGCACCACTCATTGTCTCCACCTACTCAACTCGTCTCTTGATGAAGTACACTTCGTACATTCGACATTTCTTCCGACGACGCTCGATAAAGCAGCCAAATGAGCTTTTTATCTTTAGACTATTGTACTCATTCAACATTGTATACCCATCTTTACTGTTTTTCGCATCGTTATGGGCTTTTTATGCACTGCATCCTTTCTTCAGATTTCTCTTTACGGGCTCACAGTGTTTATCATTTCATGCTCGTAACGAACCCTCGTGCCGAATACCAAACAACAGTTTGTTGAGCTCAGGAAAGTACGTTCAATTGTTGTTGTTATCTCCGCCGATCACTTTTCATTTTTGTTTGTAATTATCCAACAGAATATTCTACTCTATGAAGTTTTTATGCTAAAATATTTACTTATAAAAAATAAATAATAAATAAAATATTAACAATAAAAGATTTGAAAATATTTAAGAGTATACACAATTTTTAAAAAATAAAAAAGAGAAATGCGATACGAAGTAGTGATTTTTCTGAAAATGGAATAATGGATAGACAAACGCATTGTTTCAGATAATGGAGGATAATGTATTTCAATTTTTTCACCCGCTTCGTACTCAAGGCATTCAACTTTACTCATTACATCCATTCGAATTTGCTGTTTTGCTCGGGAATTCATTGCCTATTTTTTCTCGATTCCAGCGCCAAAGTATTTCTAGTTCCTGTCTAGGGATAGTGCGAAGAAGGATTGATCGCATCTGTCTGGTAGGTCCATTAAAATCCCTCGATATCTTTCTGGCCGCAGGCATTTTCACTATGACAACAGACGCGTCGGGTTTCATTCGTTCAATCCGTCGAATTATAGCTGCTTCTTCCCATTACCCCAAAGCGAGCCTTCGGTTATTTCGTTCGTACGCGTTTGCCCATATCGAATGATTTCCATGTTCGAAGTCCCGGGGCAAAGCGACATGGCAGCCAGAGGGCTATTTGTAAACGGTGCATGCAGCTCCGTTGTGAATTCTCAATGTTTGTTTTTTTTTTTTTATGTACCCATATCGACTTTATGGGGTCCGAAATGAACGCTGCATGTATTTGCATAGGTACCACGTTACAGATCGAAGCATTGAGATCCATCATCCGAACCCTCGAATAATTAACCAGAGACTCGTGTCCGCTCTTATCCCGCAACAAAAGGATCGCACATGGAGGGATAATATATTCGGAGCGTACGTGAAAAAAAAAAGAAAAACATACAGAACGCTTGCCTTAGGCAACGGTAAACATTTTCACAGCGATCGAGATTTATTCCAGGTCGGACAATTAGCAGGATATTTATGTGGCCCGCCGGCACGCATGCTAGCATCGCATCGACCGACAAACACAGCCACCCAGCTTGCATACAAATCCAGTACAGCAAAGCGAAGTTGTCAGCTACAGGACAACGGGAGAGTTAACCTTCTCAAGCTTCTCTCACTCTCGGAAAGCACAGCGAACCATAACGCACCTGCACTAACGATCACGATCGTTATCCCACGAGAATAGCTCCGGCAACATGACGTCCTTATAGTTTAGTTTTGTGCAACGATCCATTCACAACTGTTATCCTATTTTTTCTCGTTTGTGAATTCCAAATTTAGAATATAACTGGAGTTTTGGATCGCATGCCCTCCCTCACTGTAACGTGCAACATTCCATGATGGAAATTGGAAAGATAAAACCACTTGTTCACATGTTTCTATCGAGACATTCCTCGACTCGGGAAAATCGTTTCCATCGGAATTTGCAGCCATATATTACCTGCAGACGCATGTTTTTCAGTGCGTGCGTCTGTGAACGCAAAGTATTGAGCTCATTCGTTTTTGCGATACTGGAATCTTTCGAGGAACAATTTGATTACCCAATTGAACTTTGATGTTGAAAAGTAAGCCGATAAAAAGGATGATAGTTGGTTAATAAACGGATTTCTACTAAGTTCTCTTTTGTCTCTATCACACATGCCTGAGCATTGTTTTCATCCACCGCGTCTATCGCCGAGTCCCGGAGAACAATAGCGGATTTGCGGTGTGTCCGAGGGGCCATCTCGAATCCATTGCCGTGGCCGAATGTTTCTGGGGCATTAAGTCCATTGTAACGTGTCTGTGGTACGTTGAAGCGACGGTTTCCAGTGAATGCAAAACGCCGCCGTACAATGTTGCTACGTTCATCGTTCAATCCTATTGCTCCATCCCAGTCGAATGCTCTCTCTACCTCCAACCTCTTCTTGAGCTATCTCTCTCCCTCCCTCTTTTTCTAGGTGTGAGTACATCCCTCGGTTTCCGTCCCACTCATCTCGTTCTGCGTTTATGGTACGGTCATCTATAAATGTTTCATGCAGGCCGACAGTCGCGTGAAAGGAGAAATTGAGTACATCGTGTACCGGATGATGATGGCGTTTCGTGGACCGGAGAATCCGTATGGACCACGATATTGTCGTATTCCGTACGTAATCGGTATAGTTGCATGCAGTCAACATAAATACATTCATTTCTTCTTAGTCGACTTTACTTTTTCTGGAAAACCAGTACTGGTGGTGCAGTTTATACCATTGATGGTATTCGACGTCTTGTTGTTGAGGTGTGTCAATTCCCCCGGATCATCATCCAAATTTGTACTTGCTAATCATTTTTATTATTATTTTTATTTAATTTCTTCTTCATTCGGATGGGTCGTATGGGTCTACATGACCCCATTATGTCACTTTTCCGCCACTTCCTGATTTCTGTTCCTCCCAGACTTTCCCCTGTCGCCTTTGCGCAAGTGGGCCGAGGGAATCGGTTTTTCTAAAAAGCAAAACGCAGCTCAATTGGAAGGTTTTTCGAAACATTCCATTTGACTATCTCCCGCGAATATATACAAACTGCTCCATTCCATTTCCCAGTCTATAAACCCATGAATTTCGACGATGAATCATGAATTTCAGAAATTGTGTTACATGATATTAACTCGTTAAGCACTAGTGCATCGAGAATAATCCCACTGCAGATCTTCTCTCAAAGAGATTTAATTGTCATGTTCACCAGTTCACACAGTATACACAAAGTGACTTGGAAGGTTCCAAAAATCACTTTTCCCATATTGCTCAATAGTTCAAAGTGTTCTTGACCTCTACTAATAAAAAGCCTGCATAAGTTGACACGGAAACGACACGTTATGGATTTCCTGCAATGGAAGGACGTGAAAAATGTTCGATCGGAGGTTGATGAGTACAAAGAAAAAAATCCAAAGGCGTATCGTTATTCGAGAAAATATTTTTGTTTCCTACATTTCCCGAAATCTATCGGGACTTCGTTTCAAAAAAAATCAATACCGCAGCATTGAATACAAACCTTTAAAAATACATTTGTACGTCGAGCACTGAGATGAGATACATGAAACATCCGAATACAATATTTAATATGCCTTTTGTATACCTCGCAGCTACACGGACCAGGGAAGCTGGTACCTACAGGAAATAAAATTCGTGTGAAATCCTAATTCCATCCGCCGTTGTTTCGAAATCAGCGATTGCCCACCCCACACCGATCAAAACCTGGAGCCAGATTCAAAATAGTATGAAGCTCAATAAATTATAGCTACGTAACGCATGATCGCCATTCCGCACCATGCATCATGCTCCATTGCATTACAGACATCCAATTACCAGTCTGTAACAGCGTGCATAATTGAATTTCTATTTAATTTAATCTTCCGTAAGAGCTGCATTAGCTAAAGCTCAGTTATTATCCGGTGAATCACAACCCGATGCATATTTATCCGAATTCTGTATTCGGAAAATTTGCTTTCAAATGCAGATTGATCTACGCGAAATCCTCTTCAACCGAATATCCCAACATGTTATGAGCTTTGGAGCTCGCAAGAGAAATAAAAATACTTATATTCATGTGCCAATTGAATCAACTTTTCGAGCATTACGGAAATGTAGTCAAGGAGGGATTTCAAATATTGTGGGATGGGGTCCAACTCATAATTCTCCTAAATTATAATAATAACGGTTGTTAGAGTGGTGGCAATTTTCCCCATGGAATTTTCAATTTTTAGGGGAAAATCTCTACGCACGGGCAACAAAAATGAAAAAAAAAAAACATACTTCAGTCACCAGACCCCACTTTGAGTTGTCAATATTAAAAACTCGTCGATGTTGTTTGACTTATCACAAAAAGGCTTTGCCAGCGGGCGCAGGACGATGGCGAAAATCCACTGAAAAGGACTTTTTCCAATCGGTCTAACCAGAGATACCGGCCGATCCCTCACCTCAAGGCGTCGTCACTTCTAGTGCTGTAAATATTCCAAAGGTCAAATAAATCGACAAATTCGAGGCGCATCTCGACGCACCTTGACCTGACGAAATATGCAGTAAGAACTTTCGTTCAAAGTATTGTCTCGTTAGTGGTACGTTCAGAGACATTTCCAATGCTAATGTAATCACTTCGTGTTGTATATTTCGATATAGTGCATGAATATTCCAGATCAAGCTGTCCTCTTGGCTGAGAGAACCAGCACGATCTACATGTCCGTGGAACCTGTGTTAGATGTCAGGATCGGGATAAAATTTGAAAAGTCCTGTAGAGAGTTTTGTGAGTGCAAGTCCTCCATGCTCTGGGGACGTTGACCAGGATAAAATGGGGTCAACGAGACCGTCAAGGATATTGATGGAACAGAGGTTTTCGGGGATTTTTGCAGTCGAATTCTACTGTGTAGCGATGTGACAACTTTCAAAGGATCGCTGCTTCTGCTCGGTGCATACTTTATACACGGAATATCTATTCTGCCCACCAGGGGGAATTCCCAGGGCCGGAATGGGGCCTGAGACAATAAAGAAATCAATGTTCCTCACTCGGCGATGATGATGTAATTTAAAAAAATGAAGTCTCGGAAACAAATGTGGAAACGCTTAATCAGACATAAAACACCTCATCGTCCAATCGATCGTTTGCCACCGTGTGATAACCAGGCCCACCGATAAATTATAAATTACTAAATTTTGCAACGTTGCGGTCGGTCGAAGAATTTTTTTTTTCTTTTTTTTTTAGGCTGAAGGGATCTTTTTATTGTGTCGATGAAAAGTACATTGGAACGATGAGCTTTGGTCACAAAAAGTCAATATCGTTGCGGTCTCAGGCAATTGCAACCTAATTTTCAGAATAATTTATGATCCAAAAATCCGTTAAAAAATCAGTTTGAACGGTTCGTTGAAACGGAGTAATTATCAGAATAGATAACTGGACGTGATTGTCTGTTAAAGGCTGTCGATTAACTTGATCGGTTGGTAAAGGGGAATGAATAATAAAAATAAAAAATCATAACGAGCGAATAGGTACGATGGTTGGGACAAGCTCGAGAGAGGTTGGAGGTCGCTCATTAAGACTCTTAACACACGCTCTCAATCACTGGGGTTAATGGAGATCCGGACTACGACGACGACGACGAGGAAGAAGAACGAGGAAGATCAGCTAGAGACGAGACGCAAGCACCATGGGTAACGCTACTTGACTCGTGTACCAAGGTGCGATTACCATGAGAGGAGGTTCGAACGAGCGTCGAGGGTCGACACGTGACCTAGGATAACCGAACGGTTTCCAGGGGACTTTTGGCCCATTACCGATCTCTCAGCGACAACCTACTTGAGCGCTCTTCCCGCTTTCTCCCTGTCTCTCAATGCCCTCCATCTTTTTTTTTCCATTCCCATTCTATATACCTGGGTGGAATCTAAAGCTGCCAGAGTAATTTTTCCTCGGACAAAAATATTTACGTAAAATTGAACATTTCGAAACATAACGTGTTCAGGTAGAAAATCTCTTTTAGAAATGTTCCTGTGGCCAGCACCTTGGTCTTGAATGATTTAAAAAAATCTCAAAAATCGCCCACTGCCTTCTGAACATTATATCGTCAATACTATGGAATTGAAAATTTATTAGGAACGATCAATTTCATGCGTTTTACATTGAGAAGCGTAGGTCGAATTAAAAATTACCTAAAGTCATTTTTGTACAGGATTTCATTTCCTCCAATAATGCTTGATACCAAATTTTTTTTAAACAATTGGCAAGATATTGTGAAAAATCTGACTAGACCCCTATTTTCGCAGTTTCACACTCACGGACCGAAACGTCCCGAATGAGAATATCTTTTTAGAGAATATTGCAATGTTCCGACGACATGTACGAGTTGACTGTACATACGAAACCGAAAGCTGTCGAGCAACTCGGCCGAACGGTATTATGTTACATGAGTCAATGTTTTCAATGCAGATCGCGATTTACTGGCCTGTTTCCAAGCTCCTCTCTACATATCTAAAAAAAAACTGGCCGATACGTAATTGGAATATCTGCTCGTAAAAAGTTGGTCATGGATAAGAAAAAAAAAGACGAACAACGAAAAATAACGGAGCAGGGTTGCCGCGGTTGATTCCAATGCGGACAACCGGGGCAGAAAGTGTATGTGTATGTTCACCGACCAGCCTGTTGGTATCGAAACCGTAGCAAAAAGCAAAAAATCCAATCAAGAGTTTCGATCGACAAGCTACACAGAGTAGTAATACGCAGCGGAAGTTATATGTCACCCTCGAAAATACTCTACAGGCGAAAAATACATATTGCGAGTTTCTTGTCGTTTCATTCATTTAATTGTCCTTTATAAACCAAAAGAAATAATTAAACAGGGTATTGCAACCGCCGACACCCGGAACTGTTTGGAAAACGTCGCACCGGTTTTGTAGATCGAACAAAGTGATATTCTTTTCATTAGGGATTTTCTACAATCGAAGTTTTCCATGAACACTTGTTTGCTGGATCCCTGTCTTCACATTATTTTTATGCTCGCCCTACTGTACAATTTTTTCGAGGACTGTTCGAGAAGCTCTACACGCGCACGTTGAATCGACGATTTACTGGAAAACGTGTAGAAATAAAAGTCACTTCGACTCGTTGCAGGGCGTTGCGCCTAAAACTAAAAGCGTGTAATGATGAAGGCAGCAGGAAAAACGAACAGACTCCATTCTGTCAGACTCTCATTTTCTTCCACTTTTCTCCACTCACATTTCTATACTTATATCGATATTTTTATTTAAGGCGATAATAAAATATGAAGGAAGAAAAAAGAGAGTGTGAGAGAGAGAGAGGACCTGTCTACAACGCCACTTCACTCATCGTCCACATTTCACCCACTTGCAACCCCCGCACAATCTTGGGCCACGTTAACCCCGTCCACCTCGTTTTCTCACCGCAGAATTCTTCTTATCCATGCTCCGGCATTATCATAATGCTATCGCGTGCTACGTGACAGGAAAGATGTATTATCGCTCTCTCCGGCATTCTCTCTCGTTCGCTCTTCCCGTTCTGAACCTGCTTCTTAAATGCCACTCGTCGTTTTTAGGATCTCCGGCGTCGTCCCAGTGTTTCCGATCTATGGGAAACCAGAGGACCGAATTCCCAATGGCTGGTACACTCTCCGCTCCAACCTCCTCTCCTGCTCTTCAGAATGAATGCATAGAATCCTTCCCCACCTGCTATAGCATTTCTCTGTCTCAGATAACGTCGTTTTCATGGGACCATCGTCTTCGGATTTACTATTAAAGTTGAGTCACAATTAGTCGCACAGATTGTAAATTCCTTCATGCAAATGACGTTCCCAGTCTAAGGTTTCAGGATAAACTGTATCATGTTTGCTGTGATTTTCGGTTTATGAAAAATTCAACGATAGATCGTAGAGTGATTTTTTTTTCAATGAAAAAGCTTCGAAACATTTGCATTTCCTTGTCACCAAGGTCTCTATTGATTTTGTGGCCGTTCGATTTTCATTTTATCGCAAAACGCGTTTACGAAACCGAAACGACTGCAAATGGAAAAAAATGACAGATTTTTGTTAATTCCGGGATGTCCGAACTGCGACGTTGCATCGTCCACCGATGAGTCATTTTTAATTGTCTCACACAGAGAATAACAGAAATCAGACTAAAAATTGATTTTCGACAAAGTGCAAAATAATAACGTGAGTCCAAATCGAATGGGAAAAATAATTGGAATCTCTATATATCGCATTTACGAAACAGAACCGAATGCAAATGGAAATAAATGGAAGAATTTTTAATCCCGAGATTTCCGAACTGCAACATTGCATCGTACACCAATGAGTCATTTTCACATTTCACATTTCAATGAGTCTCACACAGGGAAAAACAGAAATCAGACTAAAAATCGATTTTCGACAAAGGGCAAAATAACAGCATGAAACCAAACGGAATGAGAAAAATAATTAAAACCTTCCATATATCGCTGTAGCCGCTCGAAGGCCGCTTGGATATTTTTCGTAAAAATACATTCCACATTTTTAACGTTTCGTTCAGCTTGCAATACCAATTACTTATTTTTCATCCATTTTTCCACGATTTTTGTGAAACTTTTTCAGTTACATGGTTTTTCATATCGCTCGAAATAAAAATGAAAAATATCGACTAATAAATGTGTGGATTAAATAATTGAACGAAAACAAAGAGAAAATAAATCCTGAAAGGTTTTAGGCAACATATTACGGACTTGATCATTATTTTCAACGATTTTATCATTATTTCCGACGATTCGTCGCTAATATCGGACGAGCTTGAAGAAAATATTTTCACCATGATGAGTAACAAGAAAATATGAATTTTTATAAACTGGCATCCAAACACAGTTCCAACTTTGTTTTCTCATCACTTGCGTACATCTTACAGGCAGTCTCGTCGAATCCGATCATGCAATAAACGTGGGCATTGGAATCGTCCAGCCAGGCCCACCAGCCAGCCAGACACAGGAATAAAATTCATATTTCCCAGTGATTCGCACTCGATATACGGAAAAAAGTGAATAAATTTGAATAAAAATAAGAAAAAAATGTAATGTGAATAAAAATAAATGTTACTCATAATATTCATTATTTAAAGTAATGAATTCGCCTGAGCATTTTTTTGCAGTTCTGTTTTGGAAGCAGCCAGAGCACCATTATAAAATTACGTGCAAAATTTCGACAGGAATCGGTTCACAGTTCCATATATTTGTAGAAAAAAAAAAAATCTGCACGTATTGTATGACATGGGGAAGATTATCTTTTATAAAATCTGCAATCTGTATAAAGGAGTAAATAAAAACTTGAATATATTTGCCAGAATGAATGTAGAAGAGACGTCGAACGTGTATGTTTTCGTTTTATCGGATTATCGTACTCATACTCATGGTTGGGTCATACTGAGGTCGCATTAAGAGTTCTCGTGGTCCAGGGCGGATTCCATTTCTATTTAACACGTTCAATAGAAGATTCAAATTCTAATAATGTTGGTTAATAGGATGAAAGATAAGATATGCTGGTGCAACGCTTATGTGCTTTATATATAAAGATATGCATGCAAACATATAGAATATTATATATATATATATATATATGAGAGGGTTTGAAACGAGCTCCAGATAACTGGCACTTTGCCAAGAAGTGAGAGAGAAGGAGAATGAGAATGAGAATAGAAGTGAGAGAGAGTAAGAGTCTCTTTCTACCTCGCGCGAGAGACGATGAGACGAGGCTCTCTCCCTGTACGCCGAGAGTAATAATCCTAACTTGCAGGTTTAGTTCGAGCTTAATTAGAAGCAGAGGGGTTAGAGGCTGGCTAGTATGGTAACACATATCTATCCAACTATATTGGAAACGGGTGTGGCCTGTGATGGTGGTATTGGCCACTTGTTCCCCCATCCACAACTCCAGTATTAAAACCCTTTCTCTTCCTTTCTCTATCTCTGTCTCCCTCTCTCTCTCGAAGTCGCTGAGCATAGGGGTGCGCTGACCCTTTAGAGTACTTCCAGCGTCTGGTTTGTCTTCTCCTCCTCTTTCTCTCTCTCTCTCACTCTTTTCGGCTGTACAGCCTTCTAACTTAGAAGCTCCAAGTACGGTTTCTCGACTACCTTTGACGCTTGTATTGCCGTGCACCAACAAGTACAAACGGTGAATCGAGAGGCAGGTCTCTGTGCATGGTTAACCAAATACCAATTTCCTATCGCGGGTATCAAATCAGTCGAATGGAATGCCTGAACGCATTAAATGAAACGAAAATACACGAACGATGATGCTGCAAGTAAATGATTATTAAGTCCATTCGAATATGCCATTGGATTCGCTCCTGGTATATGGGCACTCTGTCACATACAACATGTCGCATATACAACTGACAAACTATAATTTCAATCAACGGAGAGTCAATTCCAGTGAAGCTCCAAAATACAATTAATTCTTTTGGTTGGTTCACCTGGGAACTACGAGACAATTCTGAACGTCGGAGATTTCAGTACAGACTTTGAAACAATACTTTTTGCGATGGGCTTACTGTGAATCATCGCTCAATGGAACTTCAGAAGTCGATGGAAAGACATACAGCAAGTAAATGCTTAGCCACGGTATGTATGAACTTTGTCGAATGCAAATGGATGCTCCTTTACCATGGATGGCCCTGGATCGAAACGGGGTCCATTTCATCCTCGATGAGAACGTTAATTCTTCGAAAATCCTTATTGAAAGGACTTGAGAATAATTTGCTTGTACAAACCGACCGGTCGTGCGAAGAATCTGGACAATTTGCAACGAACAATTCCGTTACTTTTATTTGGACACTATCGCCTCGCGAATAAAATATTCACCAGCCTCTTATGTTTTTTTCATAATGGCGCTGTCGAACGGTAGACCAAGCAAAGCGCAAGGAGAGACGGAGAGAGAGAAGAAGATTTGGTGAAAAATATTTCTAGAAACGGGAGGGCAAGGAACCGGAACGATGTAGACTAGTTATAGAACGAACTACGAGCAAGTGCACACATACCCTTAAATGACACATTCCCTCTTTCTGTTGAACACCATTTCTAGCTTCATTGCTTATACCAAGCTCTTTATCTTTCTCACTTTTCCCTCTCGTTGGGTTCTTACTCACTCACGATTCAACGATGAAAGAGTCCCTGCCAAAGAAACCTCAGCCGTTTTCTTCGTTTCGTTTTCCGCCTCATTCAGAGCTCGCCAAGAAAAAGCAGAAGAACTCCGTTTTGTAGGGAATGGCAATGTAAAAGAAAATTCAACGCGAACGAGCGAATGAACGACGTAAGAAAACGACGGATAGTTCACTCGGTCGACTCGTTTACTCGCTTTTGCAATTGACCGACAATGGCTCAATGAGTGAATGAGGTAAAAAAGAATACTTCAGGTTTGTGGGTCTCAAGAACGCTTCTCTTGAGATAAAAACTCCGATTAATGAAAATGGAGGTCACTCAACAAAAGGAACGAGAAAAACGATGCAAAACATCATTCATTTCTCGCTCTCCCTCACTCTCTCCTTCCGAAATCTCGTTCGACCTACAAGGCGGAAAGGAATTGAAAGGGAACATGAAAATTTCCCAAAAAAGACCATCCAGAGCCATTCTACAAAAATCTGCAGCACGGAAACTCGAAGAATTCCCAGAATGAAGAGAGAAAGATATGCATGACTCGATCGAAGAATGGATTGATTGGTAAAACAACAAACAATTTTACTCGCAAACGTTCGGAAGTGTAATTTCGAGTATGCGGTTCAATGTTTCTTCACCAGCGATCTAATTATCTCTCACTTTTTGAACACATGTTACCGATACTCCGGTGCCTTGTGATGTGACAAAATGAGTAATCGACTATGAAAGGACAAAAGATATGAGCGCAGAGAAAGAGACAGGAAGAGATAAATAGAGCGACATCGATAGAAAAGGGGAAGATTGAAAAAAGAACAGCACGTCGATCCGTCTGAAAGGCAGCCACGAAAGCGAGTGATAGATATCACGACACCAGAGACCATGTCTCTCCAAAAGAGAACGAGAAAAAAGTGCAACAGCTCGAATAAACACTGAAACTCGAAAGACCCTTCCAATCTTCTGACTACCAAAACTCTATGACCTTTTTTTGCTTTGATTTTTCTAGCAAATTCCGGAATAATGGCACGTTATGGCGAGCCCAATTGAATGCATTGCTCAAAGCGCTAAATTAGTCATTTGAATCGCAATGACCTCGCAAATTCATTATAGTGTCCACTGCTTTCGTGAATAGTATATATTACACCGCAAGGGCAGAAAGTTTGAGATCCCTGGACTGAGCCCGAGGCGAAAACGACATCGATTCCCGAGGAAGGTTGAGAAATAGTATGTCACGAATAATCAACTTTTTCGACGTTGCCTTAAGGTACGTAAAGCTCGCATAGCCGGGCAGAAATTTCCTCGGCAGAAACAGCGTTTTCTGGGCGATTTGTTGTTGAAAAAAGGTTGAGAAATAAAATAGTGAAGTGAAAAATATGTTCCGAACGGACCACGAGATATATTTGACCGGGAGAAAACAAAAAATTGTATGAAAAAAGATAAAGAAAGTCGTTTTGAAAAAGAAATACTGACAGCGTACGTAAAAAGGTTGATGGAATTCTTCGGACTTGATTAAAACATTTCGAAGGTAATTCAACTGATTGGATGCTGCAATGAACATCATTTTATTTCCAGGCACAAATCAATGTAACTGTACACGAACTTAATCATTTGAAATTATTTTCGCGAGTGCTCCGTGATAGTTGGAAGTTCCAAACAGACAGGATCCACGTATGTATTCCAATTTTGTAGTCATGGAGCACAATGTACACGTGCGTACAACTCGGTAGAATCGATTACGTCACGAACCTGTCCCCTCCTCCTAACTCAACTGTCAACGTGACTTGACTCTCGTTCGATAGATTTACTCGAGGGTTGCAGCACGACGTATGCAAACTAGTTACGTTACATCCGACTGCATCGGTTTCCCAATGTAACATTGAAACGTATATCCATATTGGCTTTTCCACAAATGGCAAACTACAGAAGCGCCGCTAGTTCCGCGCTGGCATCTCGTCATATCGGATGCGCTTTGAATTACTGGCAGATGGCCTCTTCTGGCTACGGCGGCATAATTAGGCTGGAGCTTTTACAAGCCTTTCCAAGTACCAGCCCAATATGTGGCAAATAACCAAAATCTATTGGAGAAACTCAAGCACGTTTGCTGCACGAAACTGGATCCATAATGGATTGATAAATATTGAAGCGATCATTGGGATCGTTCGTAGGATCGTTCGCTATGATTTGCAGCCATTTGGGTAAATCAAAATATGCCACAGGAAAGTAACGGAGGTCTATGTTATGGGAACGTTCATGAATTCCCTACAGCTGACTGTTAAATCATGTTCCTTATTTGCTGCGTCAATTATACGATCAAAGCTGGAGAAACTATAGAGTCAAGCCGTTTATTCATTTTTACTGTTCATCACAGAAAATTGATTTAGAATGCGGAGGCGAAAGATAAATATTCGGATTGAGGGTATTCTCGGCATTATAAGCAGAATATACTGCTGTTAGCTAATTGTAAAGCCAGCCAACCTCGCAATGTTCGTATAATAACGACAACCAGTAAAGTAATCAAGTGTCTCGGACGCGTTCGTATCCTCAGATTACCTCAATACCCTGCAAACGTTGCACACCTCTCCGTTTTTTTCCAGATCCCATTTTTCTCCGATTCTCCATCTCTCGCGGATTCCGCGTCTGTTTCTCGTTATCTTAGCTCTGCTTCCATGATTTAGCTCTTTATCGACTACGACAGGTGAACTAGCGTGGTTAGGATAGAATGGTATCGCATTACGCCGAGAGAGAGTGGGGACGAATCATCGGAGAGATATGGAAAGATTAAGAGGGTGCATCGAGTGGCTATTAACGCTATTAAGCTATTCGCAAGATAATCTCAACGTGAGAGAGGCTGAAACCCACTCGAGCCTTCCCCCACGCCAGAGTTACCGAGTCTCTTGACTTCTGTGTTCACGGTGCTATTGTAACTATTCTACTACGAGGATGGGAGATGGCATGGGCAAAAGGGGCAAGGAAACTGGGAGATGAAAAGTTGGGCCCACGCAAACGCGAGTATCCGGACTCGTTGCCCTTTTTGGATCGCACTGCCCGATTTGCATTCACTGACTCGTCAAAATTCCGCTATGAAGCCTGTAATAAAGGATTCAGGATACCCAAAGGAATGACCTCTTTGAGGAACGATTATTCCTGTGGAAATCATGCATTCCTATTAAGGTAGTAATCTCGCTGAAGGCTTGTACAAATGCGTCGTCGAACCAAATACAGGTTTCTGACCATTCGCGCTGTCCATGTGTATAAAATGAACATTGTACGTTCCGGGAGAGTTTACATTCGGCCGTTGGTTATACTGATGCCGAAAATCAGTGTCGGTAGTTGTGATGCCCCACTGGGCGCACCTTGCTCTACGTGGATGATGAAGCGTGATTAAAATTTACCGTCACCCGTTTGGCTGGATTTGCCTCTCCCATATAACGGTGTGTTACACACTATATGAGAAATTTCTCCCTCCCTCTCTCTCTCTCTCCCTCTCTCTCTCTGTCTCTTCCTCTCACACGATATATTGTTACTTCATTTTACTACGTGAAATCATCAGTTGTGGGCTTGCCACGTGTTAGTGATCTCTCTTGTGCTTTTGGTGCGCATGTGAATGGGATGTGTAAACGGATACATTTTGGATACATGCGGGAAAGAGTGGGAGAGAAAGGAGGAGAGCGAGAGAGAGAGAGAGAGAGAGAGAGAGAGGGAGGGAGAGAAAGAGACGGAGAGGAATAGTTTGCGTTTGGGGCCCTCGTTAACGAGAGAATGCGTGCCGAGAGTATGCATCTGCAACGACCGTGATTGCACAAGGGCGCATGCCGGATCTATCCTAACTCTGGATATGCTTTATATCATTCCACTGCACACTACCTACTTATATGTATATTCATATCCGTTGTATAGAGCCTACATGTACACGCAGCAAATCTCATGCACGTGACAGTATAATGTGGTGGTCCATGAAAGCGTGCACTAGGGAAAACGGAAACGCTTGTGGGTTGCGCGACCAACGAACGAGCCCGTCAAATTTTCATGACCCACATATGATCGAGAAACTGAGGTATTTTTCAATTCGAAATAATTACAAACACCACGATCCAATGTTTTTTGTCAATTGTCAAAAGCGTACGGAAAATTTCCAAAAAGCGATTCGTCATTTGTTTTTCCTCCTGTCTCATATCCAGGCATCGAAACCACGTAACAAGCATCCTGAGTTATCCATTTTTTATTAAAAAAACAAAAAAAAATTGTAAACTTCCGAACGGCCGATCGTTTCGAGTTTTGTTCTCTCGGTTTCGCAAAACGATCGGTCGTATGTATATAATAATGGTAACAGCTGCAACCATATTCCAATCGACGAGAGCTTTAAAATGGATTACAGATCGAGTACGACGAGTGTGGCTATATTGGAGAAGCATGTACGAGCTCAGGATCGAGGGGCCGGAGGGTTTAGAAATATATCTACATAGCCGCGAGCCATGTGTAGGACATTCTGCACAGGAAATATGCGAACAGCCACGTGCAGAACCCTCGATAGGGTTGCAGAACGGAAGGAGGAGGGAGGTCAATCGAAAGAGCAAAATGGTGTGTATATGCGCGAGGTACGGGAGTGACGCCCATTCCAAATATCGCGCTGAATTGCTTCGTGGTCAGTTGTTCAATTGCGCGGCAACGAATCCCGTGATTTCGCTTTGGCAAACGTTGTTAAAAAAAATACTATTGCAAAACGAAAAAAATGGTGATCCAACAAGCAACTATTTCATCGCCACCACTAACTCTCAAACCAGTCAACACTCGGCCTGTCCACCAGTCATCGCAGACTGTGTTACTCCGTTGCATTAATATTCTTTTATGGGTATAGGAATAACCTGTTCAAACTTTCAACGTCGGCCATTGCGTCATTCCGTTTACTTGAATTTTACGATCCCAGTCCCCGACGATTGCCCGGAAAATATATAAATTGATTGTTTGTCAGCCAGCCTTGTCTAATTAATAAATTGACGCTCATTCCAGCCCTGGTGATATTTTCCTTTCGTACTGAACCAGTATTACCGATTACCTTATTGCTCCAGGGTGTTAATGAACGCTCGGCGTAGATGGTGAAGATTCTTTTCGCTATTATTCTGAAAAATGAGCCTCGAACTATACGTCCATGAAGTTTGTTTACGGCGAAAGGATTTCCGGGACGGTCTATTCCTGAAGTGCCGTTTACCACTGTAACTGCAAGAGGCTGCTCCTGTGAGAGCGGTCCCTGTCGGTCATGCATTTTAACTAATAAGGTGAAACACGCGAGCAAGGGAAACACGTGATGCAATTCGCCGTATGGATTCTTTTCCGAATAGCTGCGAGTGTCTCGTCGCTCTTTCTTTCTTGTTCCGTTGGTCCTTTCTACACCATTGCCGATGGTTAGTGCCGGTTTCCGGGGTTGGTTATACTACTCGCGGTACGAGCAAGTTCCTCGAGTAGAAGCACAACTCGGAGCACTTCGTAGCACCTTGTTAAGTTTCCATGAGGTTACGACGCCCAGGCCATGAAGCTACTTGCCAAGTTTTCTTATTCCTCCTTCGGAATATAGTATCCCTTTGTTTTTTGCTATTTCTATCTCTTTCTCAAGTGTGTCGGTTAGTCCAGTTAGCGGAGTGCATTAGTCGAACGAGGCTTGATGCTTTCTCAAACTTTTCTCGACATCCACTGGTCCGGCATATTCATCAAGCCTCTGCGTGTGCATTCAGCATTCATGAAATTTCATTGGCCAACTAAATATTGTTTTCATTCTTCAGCAAAAGTTCCATGTGAAAAAAAAAACGTCAATTTTTTGCAACGACGTCTCTTTTCACGTTCTAAGCGACAGACAACCACGAGTTGGTTTGTGGCTTTGGCATTTTCCCAACTACGGGCCAAGCCGGCTGCCTCGAGATCTACGGTAGACACGCAGTTGGATGGGTGACCGCTAAATACTACGTTTCCCTTAAGCTCTCGTATGAATCGAAAGCAGGAAAACGCGAGATATGGGAGCAACTCTCGGTGAGACTGTCGAGAGTCTCACAAAAACATGGGATGACGCGAAGTTGGGAACACATAGGGTCAAACCAAGGGATGGGCTTGTAAGAACGGAGGAACCATGTCCCAGGAACAGCGTGACAAACAATACAAAAAATTGTCACTTAATTTTCTTTTATTCTTCATCATTATAATTGACATGAGGGATCAAATTTTAAATCATGACAACGACCGAGATTATATTCATTGACTCTCATATCACTAACGAGATTACTCGAGACTTTTATTTCAACGTTTAATTTATTTTTCACTCGAGACTTTGTTTCCGTATAAATCAAGGCACGCCCCTTCTTATAATTCTCATCCTCAGAGGCTGCTGTTTCCATTTCCTGTCGCGACGTCTCTGGCTCCTGTCCGCCTTGGCGCCCTCTACTAATCTGGTAATAGTTTCGTTTAGCCAACTTGGCGACGTCGTGCTATCGACCAATGTCTTTCACTGATTATTCTCCTCCATGGATACAGAGCATTTGTGGAATCGGAATAATTTCATCATGAGTGCTACCAGAAATTATGCAGCGAAACGATCTTTGCCAGAATTTACTAAACGTTTAAAGTGTGCCAATGACAATTATTCAGCTCGTGAAAAATGAATTCGGCCTCGAAATATGGCAACAGAAACGAAACTTTTACCGTCTATAAATCTTTCCTCCTTTTTGTGGAACAATAAACAAAAATCTGTAGGGGTTCCGTACGAAAATAAAAATAGTAGAAGTCTCCACCATCACAAACAAATGGGCCGAGCTATTTCTTGAATTTGGATTAAAGAATTCAAACGATAATTCATTGAGAGATGGAAAAATAAAAAAATTGGAGAACACTTATTAAAGTGAGCTCAAGATTTGAAATGTGACGGTGGAAAGTTAGTTTTTGAGCCAAGAGGACTGAAGGCTATCGACTTTAAGTGGTGTAGACTGAAGTAGCACTTGTTCATTACAACTTGCACGTGAAAAATTCTTTGTCAAAGCCCGACAAGGAGGCGAAAAAGCGTACAGTTTCAAATACAGTCCCAGGTGAAGAGCAGTGCGAGAGCCATTTATTCAGCAGTACAAATTCTTACCATCACACGCTCACCAGCCTGGTCATATGTATACTGTGTCGATGCGTACGTTTGTATGCGCTTCTGTATGTATATAAGCGAGGGTACTATACAAAGTACTTCGGTGTTCAGCAGCATTCTTGAGGACCATGAAAACTTTTTTTTCAACACGACGGGCTTGCTGCGTACTTGGGTGAACCGTTTATTCACGCCACTCTGGTCACTAATACACGAACGCGAATACCCTTGGCGTAGGAAATCATTTTTTTCCGACGTCTTGCGACACGTTGTGCAACTGAAAATCAGTAAAAACGACTACGGTTCGAAAACACTTCTCTTTTCTGAAATTTCTTCGCCGTAGGAATTTTCAACATACTGAGCGAAGTCATATTCTAATTTTTGGAATTTAAAGAAATTTACTGAGCGCGAGAGAGACGTGATCGTCGGTGTGTAACTTCAGGTATTCTAAAAGTTTATGGAGCATCATTCTTTTTATATTTCTGATGGTGCCAGGAAGCAACTGGAGTTTTTTGTAAATACCCCGCATCGGTCGAGTCTTCTCCAGTTTTCTCTGTTTGCCTCGTGTGAATGCGATAGATTACCGTATCAGGAGTGGATCACGCGAACAGCACGCCGGCAAATCTCAAAGGAACAGGAACAAGAACGGTGGATTAAGAGGAAGAAGTTTGGCTCGAAAAAAACCGGCTAAGGTGTACGTAGGAACATTAAAAATGACACGTTCGAATAGGCAAACAGAGAAAGAGACTGAAAGTATTCATAGTCGATGGGATTCTCATTAAGTTTGGTTTACGTCGAGCGAATGATTCACAAAAAGGTTTTTTTGGAGAGAAACCATACACAACTCTGTATGCCCTCTCTCTCTCTCTTTCTCTTTCTGGTATATATTACCACAACTTGCACGAGACTGCAACGAGCTACTAGTTTAGTTCTTCAGCATTAAATGCGAAATAATACTTGGCGTGAAGAAGAGCGACCCCTATTCTGGGGACTCATGAAAAGTAAAACGACAATGACAGGGTGCGGAGCGAGTCGGCATCAGAGGGGTTAGAAAGAGCACAACGAGGACGACGATGAGGAAAGTTTTTAAAGCCCTCAATCTTATTTCGTGAGAGCAACTAAAGTCACTAAACTAACTGACTCACGAGCGTGAGAATGCTTTGTACGTATTTTCGTCTCGCACCTTTCTACTCTCTGATGTTCTTACTTTTTCCGAGCCTGTAATTACCTTCTTCGACTTGTGTCTTTCACTCCGGATGCTCTCGTGCCCGAAGACGTGACACGATCGACTCGGTTCGGGAAAAAAAAGTAAACTTTTTTTTTTTTTTAACGACAATTTTTTTATTAATAGCATCTCAAAAATTACCAGTCAGTGCCATGAACAATGTCATTTCGGTTCGAAAGCTTCGATAGAGAACGTTTCTACTCGTACATTGTTATTGGACTCTTCTGGAAAGACCTCGGAGAAGAAAATGGCTTCGCTTCTGTACGAGGAATGTGAGGAATGTGGCATTTTTTTTTTTTGGAAAAATGACATATTTTTTGTAATGATTAAAAATAGGATCAATTGTTCATGTCTTTTAGTCGAAAATGTGATCGTACATCTTCGACTTTCTTTTCCTTTTGCTCGTTATTTTTATCTCTGTAACACGGTGTGTTCCGCCTCTTTCTTACCGGGAGATTGATGTGCTGACTCCGAACAAAGTCCCGAAGCTTCGAACGAGTTTACAATCGTCTTGGAGTAACTTGGCAGTCGTGACACGCGATTGCGGAAAAATATCCCCCAGAGAGACCTTTTGTGCTATATCTCAGATAGAACCGTGAGCCTCAAACGTACGTAGCATTCGGGGATCGAACCCTACTCGAGTCTGACTCTCTGGCAAAGAACGACGAGCCTGGGTTAAAATGGTCATCGGGTCAGTCTTCAAGGCCGATTTGTATCGGGTTCTAAGGTTCTCTGTAACGAGGAATATCAGTCGAACGTGTCGAACTTTTATTTTTTAGGATAAAAATCGTAGAGGGACGGGAAGGCTTGGAGAAAAATTTCAACGAGATCAATAAAAGGTCCAATCTGTTACTTTTTATCAGGATCTCCACACTGTGTCTTATTGAAGCCATTATAAGAAGATTTTTTCGTATGTGGGTTTCACCGACTACGCGCAAAACCGCGTGCTACGTAGACGCGACGAATTTCAAATTGATTTAAAAAAGAAAAAAATGCAAACAAATATGGGAAAAAGAAAAAACCTGGATCGTTATACCGAGATATGGAATAAAACCTTAGAATTGACCACGTATCGATTGAAACTTACTGACGTGTATTTCCATCATTCGCGACAGCTCTTGGATTTTTATATTCGCACGATCACACTTCCTAGCGCTTTTCCGGTAATAAAAATCCAGGTGACGAGAAAAATGAATAAAACTTCGATGATTGGTGAAACACATTTAATATTACTGCGTCCGGAAGAGACGAAGGGCGGCATCCACCAGGAAGTGAAAATTGGTTGACGGTGTAAGAGAATTGAAGGAAACAGGGTAGACGCTCGTCATTAGTTGAGCGGAAACTACTATGTCCCCCATGTACAGAGTGGAAATGGAAGTCGTTTGCGTGGAGAGAGACGAAAAGAGAAATGGAAGAGAGAGAGAGAGAGAGGCGGAGTGGAGAGTGGGAAAGGTAAACGTCGCAAAAGTATGCACGGAGGAGGGAAGAGCGAAGGTTTGTGGGGAGTTAACAAGGGGTTTGAGTAAGAGAATAAGTCCATAATGGAGAGCGAATACACGAGGATTTTCTCATTGTATCGAAGACACTAAAGGGTGTTCTTTAATAGGTGCAAGGGGAAGAGAGATGTAATAAAGAATGTGATATTTTCTGCTGGGGATTCCGTCCATTGGAGCTGCTCTAAGTACGAAGGCTCATTCGTAATTTTCATCACCGGACTTTGGCCTTATTACGTCAAACATTTAACTGTTACGTATTGCTCAGCGATTGCTGAGGGGACCACATCGAGGATGCTCGAAAACACGAAGGAAAATAAAGACGTGATTACTGATGATCTCCGGAAACCATCAAATTTTAAGTTGGAAGGCATTCAGTAAAACGTAATCCTTACTAGCTTGTGCAAATTTATGCAAATCGTTACGAAAGATGAAAAAACTAGGAGCGGTTGATGGAAACTCCCTTTCTTAAATTTTCATTCGCGACTCGAAGCCGCTGGATGATAAACACGTAAGCAACAACTCCCAAGGATTTAAACTTGGCTCTTATAATCCAGAAGCTTTTTATCCTCTTTGCAATTACCCAATTCTGGTTAATAATACAGGGAGCGAGGCCTTAATCCTGTTCTCCGCTACTCTTTCCGTGCGGTGTTCATATAACACAGCGACTCGAACACTCACTGACGGCCGTTTTGCTATTAAAAATATATATGCCTGTGTATACGTGTATACTCATTGCAAGAAAAAAGTTCGCCTCATAGCGTGCACAGAACCCAGAGAATTACCCGTCAGAATTTCAGAAAATAAAACGACGTGAAAAAATAAATTGCGAAAAACCTCTCCTTAAACCTCTTTCCATTCACCCCATACCTTTTTTTTTACGCGCCGTTATACTCAAGGCAAAATGAACAAACTTACTCAGAGAATAATTAAACATTCAATTAACCACAGTCCACGAATAATGCCTCATTTCCTCCAGAGGCATGAGAAACCCCATTTCATTCTTTCTACTCGCTGGACAATAGTATTGATTTTTTTCTTTGCTATTTCGATATTTTGTTCATAACACTGAATTCTGAGCAGGCTCGATCATTATTACCGCCACTAGTCCTCATTAATTTAGCTTCGAGTTTGCACTTGATTAGTGATCGTATCATCAAATTTCCCATGCACCACTGCTCACCTGAACCATTTAATATAATGAGGTGCCAGCCAGCCAGTAAATATTTAACTCACGTCGTTGCTTGAATAATCGATTGGGGAAAAAGTGGATTTACAGTTATGAAATGTGTTGGCAAGAACTCGTGAGGGAATACGAAGTTAAAAAAAAAAAAAAAAACAGGGAAAAATTAGGAGATAACGACTAAATTTTTGATTGGTTTCATTGAAACTCCAGTTTTTTTCAAATATCGTCCACGCTCTTTCGTAGATCTTATTCATGGGCGTAATTATTTTTATAAATTTTCAATCAACACAAATATTTGACTTATGATCTCAGTTATTGAGCAATACTCGTTAAAATAGACTGCGGAAATAAGAGGAGTTTCATTTATATGATTTCCTATTGCCGCAAACCACTTGAGTTTCACTTATAAATTTCCGTCTACTATAGCGTTATTCTTAGCGACAGAGAATAGCGAAAGTTCGCTTATAAAATCAAGATGAAGATTTCATTACGCGAAAGCGTTTACTCGTCATCAGTTGCAGACAATGGAGAGCCTTTCTTCTCCTCTTTTCTCGCTTTTTCTCCTCCTCTCTCTTTTTTGTCCATCGAGAAAGCTACATAGAAACCAAAAGACTTAGTTGATCGTCCGACAGAACGAATAGAAGGGGAAGAGAGGGATGGCGATAAAGCGTACAAGTCAGAAAGAGTGGCTGAAGACGAAAAGTTCAGAAAGTTGAATATATGTACTACATACCCTTAAAGTCCACACGTATACATACGTGTATGTACTTAAAGGGAGTGAAATGGAGAAATGGTCGTTTCAGTAAAACGAATGTATCCAGCGAAATACTACCAACGAATGATTTTCTCCATTTCTATCTGTTTTTCTCGCTTACTCCATGGTCTCTGTGTGTATTCCCATCGATTTCGCACTTCTCGTTTTTACTCATCTTTATCGGCATTCAAGAGCAATCTTTCGATACACCCGTGCAGAGAACTCTCAGGTTGATTGAAGAAGAGGTAGATTTACATTAAACAGTGAGCGAGCTTGCCTCTATATAGTTAAGCATTTTGCCAAGCTCTCTCGCCACATCGACCATTAACGAAGATTCTCCTTTTTACCATTTTTTTTTTTCCATCGTTATTGGAAATTCAACTCGAAACTATATTCGAGCCAGGATTGCGAATTAGTTGAAGAGCATGAGGCTGGATATTATTTTTGGGAAGCAGCTTCAACCCTGAAATCCTGAAAGCGCACATATTCGATGTTTTGCTCTCAACTTTTATCGGAGAAAAGTGCACGGGCACTGCTCAACTTTTGGCAAACGGAAAAAAAAAATATTCGATACAAAGATATCCTCTTAGATGTAAAAATTTGCACGTGACGTTTTCCACTTATTTTTCCACAAATAATTCCCATTTCGAACTTTTTCAGCCATGTGAATGTTATTAGATGATAAAAACCATGGAATGTAACAGGAATCTGTGGAATGTTGGAAATTTGTATCGAAGGAAACACGCGGACAATGTTTTATTAAAAATAACAAAGTTTTATATTTTAGCCAGTCATAATGCCATTCCTGGATAAATCTAAATTACAGCTCTCTTATATGTTTATACATATCTTTTAATATCCGGGCACGATCCATTATACCGGATACGTAGGTCACTGGAGCAAAGATTTTCAGAGAATATTTTTTTCTTTATTCAATACTTGTCCTTTTGTGCTTCCGCCCTTACACATGACAAATGAAATTCCAAGGGTCACGAGCTCGTCGAATAAAAGGCAGAGATGAAAAAAAAAGGCAAAGACAAATTGTCATGCATTCTCTTGCGTGCAACGCTCCAGAATAGAATAAGGTTACGATGTAATATAATAAATAGCTGTACACGTGACAGAAAGACGAGAGCCTGGGTGGAGTAAAAAAAAAAAGTGAATAATATAGATTCTAATTTCTTTTTTTTCGCGTTGTTTTTTTTTCATTATTGTTGTTTCCTTGCTACACGCTTTTTTGGGAATCTCTCTCTTGTGACCGAATGTTTTTATTTTTCATGGTTCTCCGTCGAGCAATTGTCATCGTGTGTGTCGGTAGTGAAAATGCCACCAAAAGCAAATAAGTGGATACGTAGCGAGTGTTTGTTTCCGGGCTCTCGCTTTCCATTATAAACTTTTTTGAAAATGCACCTTTCTGTCTTTTTTTATTAAGTATATACATGCATAGCTTCATGCTGACCCGAAAAGGCAGAGACCAATGATCGAGGTCGGCGTTGTATAACTCTTTCGCTATATAAACTCTTGGTTTACGAGAGAATTTCTGTCTACCTTTTATTCTTTTGTTATCCACTGCTCTCTATACATTTATTACTTCGATCTATCTATGTGTTCCATAAAATAAATGGAGCATTCCTTGCCGGATTAACAACTCTTCTCTCAACAGCAATTCGAGCTTTTTATATGTGGGCCAATAAAATAAAGTTGGGAAGTTAAAAACACTCGAAATGCCTGCAGAGTCAACCCACTGCTCAATGAACGGGGATCGGTGAATGGACCAAGTTGGCTTTTCATTTAAAATAAACAATTAAACAAAAATTAACGGAAATAAAATTATAGTCGTAGTTAAAATCGAATTCCATTATTTTTTGATAAATGCCAACTTTGCCGTGCATTTATCCAATTAGTGGCCTTTGTACATCGAAGGGCCTCGGAACCCAGTTCGGTGAATTGATCAGTGAATAATCGCGAGCACCAGGAAGTGGAAAAAATCAATTTTATGTGTTAAGAATAAACACAAATTTTATACGATCGATTAAAATTAAATCTCCATAAACTATAAACGAGTTGAATGAAAAATGAAAAACATCGTTACCTACGATTGTTTAAGGTCCCTCAACCCACATATTTTTTTTACTATGTTCGAAATATTTTTCACCAGTGTACATTCACGAAGATTTGCGATGGCATTTTTATTTTGCAACCGACTAGAATTCTACAGATCCGTTCTATTCGTCGTATCGTTGGACGGCTCAGCCTGTTGAGCATTTGTTGTTTGCTCGTGTTCTGGAATTTTTTGTTTTTCATCTCCATTCACGTCCCTGACGTTATTTCACAACAATTGGAGCAATGCTTTGATTCCAAAACGACGATACTCCTTATTTACCTTGTTCTTTGTTTGGGTTTGTTTGGGTTGTGTTATTTTATTTGTCTTCTCTCTCAGCTGGATTTAGAAATCAAGGGTGTTTCTACTTTGACCCACTTCGATGGGTTTCCAGAAACGAAAACGAGTTTTTCCGATAGATGCCAGCGATGCATTTGGACACTAATGAGGTTATTACGAAAGAAGTTTGAGCTCCGCCAATAATTTAATTTAGAGGAAGTTGAAGAGAAGATATTCTTGTCTGTTGTCATAGAAGATGGAAGAAAATTCCAATGACCTATTCCGGGTACTGAGAAATAACTTTTTTCAAAGTATTGGGAATTCCATTTTAGTTTCTAATCGTAGATAAATTGTAATAAGTGGGGCAAGAACAGAAAAGTACAAAAAATAGTGTGATGTTGGTTACTACGTGGCCCGTACGTCGCTTTATCTATTTATTCATTTTTTTACGACTCATTTAACATGAAATGTTTCATACATAAAAATCAGGTAAAAAATGTGCATAAGACTTATGATCCTTGCGATTTTTCACCCGCGAAAGTATAACGAGCGGGTGCGAACAACCCCCCGTGAGGACCGCTTGTGGCACGTAAGGAATTCCACCGGTAAGATTAATCGTCCCGAACCACGAACATCATTTTTATATGAACTTTGTAGCCAACGGACTTTGGTTGCCTCTTAAATTTAGCTACTTATATACGTCGTTTCGTATGCACGTACGACGACGAGGCTATTCCATTAAGCAGCATAGATGTCGTGACAACTGAGGTATCGGTCGCGAAGATCCTGACAACATAGAGTCCATGACAACATAAAAACATCAAGTTTCACAGAAATATGAGAAATCGAATGAAACGCGATTGGAAGTGATGAGAGAGGTCATTCAAGATTTCAAGTTGAATTTTGACGTTTCCACGTTCGCGTTGCATCCTGATGAGCTCTGGAATAAATGGAAGCTTTTCGAGTCGTCGGATTTCACGGACTCGTCATCTCCCATGAATACTGATCACTACCAGCAGTTGTAGATTTTAATCCACTTCGTTCCTCTCATCGGAAAGAGTGCAACGAATTGACATTGCTCAAGAATCTGAGGATGCAGTAAAGCAGAGAAATATCGGAAACGACACTAACCATGCATCTAAATAATTGAATTGAATAGTCTTATGATTATTAATAAGTTTAATTAATTAGTGAATAAGTAATGGACTTTTCCACGCATACCCTTCTCGGGTTTTTACATGTTTCGAGATTTTTTCCCATGATTTCACATTATTCGGCTATTCGTTCGCATGATTTCACTGCTCTTTTTAAATCTATACTTTTTACGATGATTCCGAACTACAGAGAGTACAGTTTTTTGGAAACACTTAGAAAAATTCAATTGGTGTCGGCGGGAATCGAACCCGGGCTCGCTGGGAGTGAGCCGGGCACGTTACCACTGTGCCACAACCTTCCTTGTTTAATTAATTATTAAATATGAAATTAATCAATTATTTGTTAATTAATTTGATTTGAAAAATAAGCTCTCATATGTGAAAACTCGTGATATTGGTTTAAATATTGCTCCAGTTCAAAATAAAAGCTTGGAATCTAGAAATAATGAGGATTTGGGACCTTTTGAAATTCAAGGCTATTTTGATGAAACGAATGAGATACATATGAGAATGCGAGTGGATATGCACGCGAGGTGGAAAGCAAAAAAGTTTGAGCGCTCGAATTCAGAAGCTTGACACAAACAGAGGGCTGGGAGATGAGTATGAAGAGTGACGGAAATGGTGCACACTGATATATGTGTCTGTGAGAGTGAAAATGAGAGAGGGAGAGAGAGAGAGGAGAAAGAAAGAAACGCGTGGAGGGGGAAAGGGTTGTTAAAGCCATCGCGATAATCGAGCGAGAGGGCAATTTATTAAAAGCGCATTCATTGTCGAGAATTTCGCTGACGAGTCGTGTTCATCTGGAGGACCGAACGGGAGGTAGATAAAGGCAGATGGAAGGGTAGGAAATACTTGAAAAGTGCGAATGAGAGAATCGAGGAAGCGTGAGGTAAACCGAGCACCAGTATGGGTGATTTTCGTCGCTGTGAAGGAGAAAAAAAACCGCTATCCCGGCGGATCTCGATGAGTAGCCGGTCCTATATGCATCGTCTGTCTCTCGCGTTTATTTCTTTCTTCTCGCCTCTTCCTCTTTGTCTCTCTCAGCTTTCGTCACTCGACACTCGAGCTCCGATGGTGGAAGTCGAGATTTGCGAGTGAGTACGTGTATACAGTAATATCGATATGGATGTTTATCTGAGTGAGAACAGCCTCGAAAAATCTCGTTCACGTTAAAATCTCGAGCAATGCACACGCTGCATCCTCACCAACTTATCCCTGCAAATCTCATGCAGCATTGTACCCGGTCCCAGGCTACATAAGCTCTGGACGGTTGCCATACCACGCTCCAAATAGAACCTCTCCCATCTTCATTTGTTTGTCATTACTCCAAACGTCACTAGACACATAAACCATTATATAACATTCACCTATGTATCTGTATACATTATGTATATAAAACTAGTATACGGTTATAAGGGTAGACAGGAATCCAGAGAGCAAGAGAGAGAGAGAGAGAGAGAAGGATGTTTAGTGGAATAATCTCTATGTTCTCACTGGAGTAGCTCTGAACAAGACCCACTTCCTGTAGCAGACTAATCGTATCTAATGAGCCGCACTTCGTCAGCGGCGATTAAGTTCAGCAAAAGTCGCGGTTTTCCTCTTGATATTGGACTTATTCACTTGATCGACAGAGGCCCTTGGGCGTCATGTATATTTTCAAATATGTGTCAAAAAAATGTATGCATGCTGTTCAATTAGTGAAGCTTCATGGAAATAAATCGATAGTATGGATTTTAGTTTGAATTTATCTTTATGATAGTGACATTTGATGCAACTTTTTCTTAGTCAAAAAGTGAACAACTCAGGATACCATTGAGTGGAAATATCGGAAAGTATACAAGTATTTGGATCGAAGGGATTTATTTGTTTGAGTTAGATCGAGTTCTCTTGGGCCGGGTGGCAGGAGAAATAATTGATTTATTTCCAGCACTAGGTTCTGGGCGAAGGACTTGAGCGCTTTCGCCGATGGAAAAGTCAATCAATTAATTGGAGACGCGCTACATGCTCTCCTAGGAAATGGAAGTCCAATCTATCGGTCGAATGATAAATTCATAATCCGATAGGAGAGTGACGAGTTAACACAGTTACAGGGCAAAAATCCACGAGAATATTTAATCATGAAGCTTTTCATTTCCTCTCGACGAATTTCGAGTTTTTTTAGACTCTCCGGAGTCTTGTTCTCGTCTAACGTGGACTAGGTTGGCCGCGAGAATCCACATGTGCATCGAACAACTTCCCAACACGTACAGGCCTCCGGACCCAACACAGATACTTCTGTTTCTTTACGCAAACTGTACTCTGCTGTTGCTCTACAGAGGGACCTGGTACATGCTGCGATTCTGAGCTCTATGTGGCTTCGTAGAGAGAAGCTGAGCCAAGCCATTAAGCGACATAAAAGCGCAACCCTTGCAAAGACACACACACTTATCCCGTCACTTCTCTTCCACTTTCGTGCTCCCCTTGCCTCGCACCACCTCTCACTCTCTCTTCTTTTGCCCCTTCCTTTTTCCTTTTCATATCTCCATCTTACTCTTAGGGAAGGCTTGTCCTGGCAAAAGTGCTCAGCTGGCCATGCTGCCCAGCACGAGAACAGCTTACAGCTCGGTGCGGGACGCCGTGAACCCAATTTACCGAAGTTACACGTACCGATACATCGAACATTCATATCCCGAAAGACTTGACAGTCATAATTTACTCCATTCGTTATGAAATTCTTGAAACTGTATAAATATTCACTTATTTATATGTTTATGTTCGTTACTTATCGATGAAAAAGCGATCGCCAACACGCGAAAAAGTAAAGTTACAAAAAAAACCGATAGACGATACGATTTATGTCGAGCTAGCCACTTGAGTCGTTTCATCTGTTACAGCGATTTTCCAACTTCTCTGTAGACCATAAAGGACCAAACGTAGTTTTGTGTATACACTTTACATATATATACAAGTTTCTCTTACATGCCACTTTTTTCTCAATGCTTGAAGCTCGTTATAAAAGTTTGACCTCCCTCTTTCGTGTTTCCTCGCTGGTGTGGGCGGTATTGCCCGAGATATACTGGAGAGGGAATTTCCTTACTGAATATTCTCTTGCTGCCAGTTTACGATCTTTAAATTCTGGATGCATGCGCGGCGCAACAGGGATGCAAGAAAAAGCCTGAAAATTTCAGCGGTTTGAAAAACTCCGATGGAAATGTTTCTGGTTCTTGAGTTCGTTATCGTCGTAAGCTTTAAGCTTGCGTATTCAAGACTATTTAATGAATAAAAAATTACTCGGAAAATGTGCAACTTCTGAGCGCATTGAGCTAGTTTAGATAATCGCGCGCTTTATTGACACTATCGCCGTATTTTTTATCCAACGAATTGTGAGAATCAACGGGACGAACGAAATATTGATATTAAGTGAACTATGAAACGCTTGCATTTCGATCAGCATAATGGAATTCACCGAACCAAGAATTAAACGATTTTATATCGAGTTATCGTTAGTCCTTCTCCAACCCCATGATTTTTCCGTCCCAATCCTTCCCCATCCGTATAACGTCTGTAACTGTATGCTGCAGGGACTATTCGAAACCCGAAATTGTTTAGGCTGCCATGCACACATTTCGCCGATGACGATCGTTCGGTGAACGTTTCTCTTTTGTTTTTATTCACTCACATATCCACATAGATTGGAAATATTTTATTCAGCAAAAAAATTATTTCCTATCGTTATCGTCATCGAAAACAAAATGAAACACAAAAAACGTAGAATCCTGTAGACTGACAATGATTCTTTCTCGGTGCGAGGAATCGTCGTTATAAAACACATAATTCTCAGTTACTTTTTGCCTCGACCTGTTAAATATTTTACGATTCTTTTTCCAAGGCATCAGTTTAGCCGTTAACGCGACTCAGTTCGACTCACGTGACAGCGGAACTATAAAAATATTCGCTTGCCCAGCATAAATTACAAAAGTAATGAATAAACCACGCACGTTGAATGAGGGAGAAAGGAAGAGGATGCGAATATGATGAAAAGGAAATATAAATCCTTGAACAGAATAAATATCAAAAGGAACGAAAGTAGGTTATTGCAACACGATATAATAAAACACTCATCTGATAGGCTTTTTTTAATTACACCTTGTATCACGCGTTGCCATAAGTCTACACCCTTTCTATCGATTGTTTCTTAAGTTGGTGTATAACACACAAGGTCGACTTGCTCACAATACTGTTGATTTAGAGCGATAATAAAATTGTAAAATATTCTGTCGCAATATCACGAATTCTACCAAAAAAAAAAGTCTGCCATCAAAAAAGGCTCTGGGCCTCGAAAAAATCGTGTACAGCAGAGATGTCAGAAGTTGAAGAGACCAGCTGTTTAAACGTTCGCTTATAAAGAGAGAGATAGAGAGGTAGTCGGAATATCGACTAACAAATGGGCATTCTGCACGGAGACTCCGGTTTACTATCTCTGCGGTAATTATTTCAGATTTTTCCTGAAATACTGAGTACTTTTTTTTGCAACTTTTCAACAATTTTTTCGAAGATGCAAAATTGAATTTACTCTTAAATGTATTCGGAACCGTGAGATTTTCAAAAGACCAACATATCTTTTTGTGACACCATAGGTAACCGGAAAAAAAAAACGTGACGATGCTCAAATTCTCGGTACATAACCTGCCGGTGGATCCTCGTTATGTGGTTAGAGATAAAAACGGTATGCATAACAAACGCGGAAGAACAAAAGGGCCAGAACTACCGAGTTTCATATTTAAAGCATACGTTCTGCAATTCAGTTTAATGCCGTTCGTTCTATATACATGCGGTTCCAGTTTAATTCACGAGAAGGTATTAAAAACGAGTTTTTAAATAACACGCCGAAGAGGAAGGAGGAAAAAATTATGAGCAGCTCCCAGGCAAGGAAAATCAATTTCCAAAAGTACGACGGAAACATCCAGAGAACACCATGAATTCATTACAGTTTTTTTCTTTAATCCAAGCAAGAAACCTCCTCGATTCAAAGCTTGATATACATTTAGGTACTAATTTTTTTTCTGGCATATTGCAAGCGGGGTAAAGAAAAGTAGTAAGAAGAAGGAAAATGTGTTAGAGGGGTAAGAAAAAGATATCAGGGGAACGAGTTAGTAGAAACGAAAAGGATATTAAGGGATACATCATATAGACGTGATAGGATTACCTCGTTTTATGACGTCATATACCCGGACGCAGAACCTTCCACGAAGGGTACTAAGATATAAATGCAGCGAGTAGAAATGCAGTAGAAATGCATCTGGCACTTCTCAATCCTAGTTATATATAATATAACACGGAATACATACATACATATACGTAATATTTCGCTTTTTTTGAAAGTGTGTATTATGAAACGAGCACATGGTATTCAACTCGGCCGGACTTGGTGAGTGTTAGTGTCAACCAACCAACTCAAGCTCTCGACTGTCGACCTCAACTTTATTGTGGAAAATATACGTTTCCCATTCCTATCGCTCTTTCCCTCAACCTCCCAACCCACCAGATCAGATTCTCTGGCTCCCTTGAAGCTTTAAACTTATCTCTACTTTAATGCTGTCCCTCGTGTCGTCTCGTTTCCTCTTTCTCTCTCTCTCTCTCTCTCTCTCTCACCGTCGAATGTAATTAGAAGTCTGAGCATAAATAACGAGCATGCATGCCTTCGAGCTTCAAGAGTTGGCTGTTATTGGCAGTATACCGCACTAAATCTGAATAAAGCTGAATAGGCCACAAAGCTGCTGAGTTGCATCATGCACCAGGTGTGCTCGGACGATTGGGAATGGACAAACTTTTCGTTTCCCTGATTACGTGTAATTTTACAGCTTTCGATAGGAAGTCGATGTTTTTTTAACTCGATTGCAGCGGAAAAAGGGGCGACCATTTTTTTCTTATATTCCACGGATTCCTTTGATACATACAGATTTTTTCTACGCCGATTCAAATCTTATTTAATTACGTGATGAATAGTATTAAGCAGATTATTGAAAACCGGATTAAATTCGCTGGGAGTAAGCTCCACATTCAGAGACCTTGTGATAATTCGATGAAAAAAAAACCATCCCGATTCTCTGAGATTGGCAACTCGGTTCTAAGCAATCACGTAAGAGGGTGAGAAAATAACAGCATTTACTTTGATCGAGCTATTGGCATTCCAAAGATGAAGCCTGTTGTTGTTGACAGTCGAAAAAAACAGCGTTTCGACTTTTCAATTGGAGAATTCGATTTCTCCAGAAAAAAAAGTTCACCATTTCCTTGATGCAATTTTTCTTTAGTATCAGATCACTCAGATTTTTCAGACCCTCAAAAGCTTCAACGTTTAGGATGCTCAAAGAATTCGCTTCCAAGTTGAGTTCTTGGAGATGTGGCAAATTAAAAGTCCCTTTATCTATAGTCGTTATTGTGTTGCCTCTTAAGGACAAACGATACCGTGGTACATCGACGAATGTGCCTGATTCCAGGCTCTCAATTTGGTTGAAATCCAAAACTAACTCTTGCAATGTGTCAGATAAGCCGCGAAGGAATTCCGGGATTATTTTTCGAAATTTATTGAGCCCAAGATTCAAAGATTCAAGAGTTTTTAAATTTTTGAATATTCCTCGTTCTAAGCTCGTTAAGTTGTTCCGATGGAGGTTCAGGAAGATCAGGGCTTTGAGATCGTCGAGCGAACCAGGTTCTATTGTTTTC
The DNA here is from genome assembly GCA_030522525.1 of Campopleginae sp. 14b. NCBI lineage: Eukaryota > Metazoa > Arthropoda > Insecta > Hymenoptera > Ichneumonidae > Campopleginae sp. 14b. The sequence goes on from JAPYYS010000916.1 coordinate 65,037, forward strand.
AGGTTGTTTTCCTCGAGGATGAGTCGCTTCAAGGACGAGAGTCCACGCAAAGATTCAGTCTTAATCGTAGTAATGTTGTTCTGGGCTACATTGAGAATCTCCAGACCATTGAGCTCTGCAAAAGAACGAGGTGAAATGTGTCCAACTCTATTTTCCTGAAGGTTCAGTTCCCTCAGAGTGGATGGCAGGGTCGCTACGAATCTTGTGTCCGTCAATTGATTAACGCTCAAGAAAAAACTCGTAAGTCTTGTGCCTTGCAAAGCGCCATCCGCAATATAATTTATAAAATTGTTTCCCAAATTAAATCGACGCAAGTTGTTGTTGGAGATCACTCCCTTTTCCAAACGTTCGATTTGATTGTCAGCCAAGCTCACACTAAACAGATCTGGTGGAAGGTCATTCAATAATTCGCTCGTGATATTCGCGATGTCATTGCTGCTGAGATCCAAGAAATTGATCGGCAAACCCTGGAGACGATACCATCCGTGGGTGAAACTGGAAATACCGAACCGACGCAATGATACCGACTGTCGGTTGAGGTTGATCTTCACTTCCGTGCAATTATTCCTGGGCACCTCATTCTCTAGCAAAAGCTCGAGAGACATGATACAACGCTGGTGAATGCATAATTCCGCTCTGCCATGTTTTTCCATCCCTCGAACATTATCACTCTTAACAATGGAACGATCAGATGTTTCAGGGCTCGAATTTGATTCTTCCTTTTTTTCCACGTTGTCCACGTTCCTGACCAATCGCTGCGATTCCGTTTCATTTCTCTTGACATCCAACAGCAATCTACATTCGAATAGAGCTTGGCGTATACTGTAAACTGATCCGCCACGTAATAATTTGTCCAACAGTTTAGCAGGCCCATTTGCGTTTTCATCGAGAGACTCGCTGATTGATTTATCGAGCCATTCATGTCGTTGCACGATGCTTTTTTGCATATAGTGATCGTCGATAGACGGATTATGGGTCAGGGCGAAAACCACGGGCACCAAGAAACATCCGAACAGCAACATACTGTTGTTTTCCACGGACCTGTCATTTGACAATTATTTTTTGAGTAGTTTTTTGCATTTGCAATCGAGAAATGACACGATCTCAAAAATACATTATCCCCTATAAAAATCACAAATTCCCAGATATTTTGTCCGCGAATCCCATAAAAATGAAATTCGTTCCAGCAATTGCGACCTCCAAATACACGCCACTCGATCCGGTTGATTTAAAAATAGCGGATCTCTTAAACGGTTCAAATGAATTTACAGTCCTTAGAATACACTTTACGAGAATAAATTTATTTACGAATAGAAACACAAACTAATTTCGATAAATCCTCTAAAATTTCGTATCTACACGAAAACGTACAAACATCTAAGAACGTACACGTACGATTTTCGAATATCCACGTATTGACTGCGTTCTTAAGAAGACAGATAAAGACTGATAGACATTATGTGAAAAGGCCACATTCCAAATTCAAAGCCGCACAACAACACGCACGAACAAACAAACGCAAGACTTTTGCCATCTGCAAATTACAGATAGTCACAAGACTGTCTGAGTATCGATTCGAAAAAAAACTTGTTCACACACAATCATTTTGGTTTTTTTTTGTTTTGCTTGAAAGAGACACGTCGTTGAACTCGAAACTATATCAAATTTCGAGATAAATATATCGAAATTGAAACCGCTATTTATGGTGGCTATGGATCCATTTATCTTCCTGACCATGGATTCCTGCCTGATCATTGGCCTATTGATTCGGGGTCATGGGTTTATTAATTCGTTGCTATTGGGCAATCGAAGAAATTCCAACAGCGTGAAAAATGTTTGTACATACATGCGGAATTGTATGATATTGTAGGTGATTAAATAAAAGGAATAATCAAAAAAACCAAGCGGGCTGATGATTAAAACGTTATAATTAAAACGTTTCTCGTCTATTGGGAAGTTGGACATTTTTTTTTTCAACACAACGTGCTTCACTTTTGGGAAGCTCAATTATATGATACTGTAGGTGATTGAGTGTTGCTACTAGTATGTTTGAAAAAATAGAAATTGCTCGACACTAACTGCGAAGGGGTATTTATAAATTTTAAAAATACTCCCCTCAGTAAAAAAAAAAACGGACAAATAGCGCTTTATTTTTACCAATAAATATTAAAATGAATCAGGAAATAAAGAATTTCCAGTGGTAGAACTAATTAATTTAATCGATAGCAATCATATTGTTTGATGGGATTGTTTGTTCAGTGCGAAATTTCACGAAATTTAGGGGATGGAAATGGTTTAATCATTGAGTAACCGCTCTAAAGACGATGAGGAAAGTCTTCAGGCTCAAGGGTACTGGCTGAAATTATAAAATGGGAATGGAGAGATGATAAAATATGGACGTGTAGACATTATGTACACATTAAATCGACAGACCTCGCTGGCTTTGCTATTCCGTCGATTGTATTTGTACTCTCCAACTAGCTCGTGCGTGTGTATATCGTCTTACACGTCTGTCTAGAAAGGGATCAGGAGCACTTTGCTATATGGATAAACTCTACTACGCAAATATCAGCGATTCCACCGAGTCATGACCCACGTTGCGCGAGTTTCCATGCTTCAAAACTTGGTTGTTTGAAATTCTGCATAATCCGAAGGATCTCGATCCTTGGGTAGAGTTCTAGTTCTCAGGAAAGCGTGACAGTTGAAAAAAAAAACTCAAACTTTTACAATTAATTTATCTTGGACTCAAATTGGTAACGGAGAGGATCGAAATTAATAAATTATGGTTACGAAATAAAATAAAAGGATAACCTTAATTTTTAGGCAATTCCTATTGCGCATATTGGGAATGGAATGAAATTTCGAGTACGAAATTTCGAATACATTTGTATTTCATTTTCATAAAAATTGCCTCACGTTTCGGGGCTCCATGCGGTTTTATATTCGGTATAAAGGCAATTTCTTTATTATTATTTTCTCAGGATATGACGAGCTTGAAAGTTCAATGAACAGAAATTCATCCAATAAAAAATCAATCTTCATATTTTTCCTCTATTGAGACCATTCCGTAGAAGGAAAAACTAGTTTTCGTGATGTATTCTTCTACGTGACTAGAAGGTGAAGGAATAGGATTGGAAAATGAAAGTGGCAAAGATCGCACATAAATACGAATTGATGCGGAAATTCTCATATATATATATATATATATATATGTGTGTGTGTATTTGTGTGTTGCACACAGTACAGTGTGGAGCTTGCTGTTGGCCTAGCTTTATGTATATGTATGGGCTCGCTTTGCATAATATCTTTGGCATTGTAAAATGCAAAACACTGCACGGGAAGCGAGCCCATTCGAGCTGAGCCAGCCCTCTTCTCTTGGTTGCCGATGGGCTGTGTGTATTAGTGCGGTAACGGCTTCAATATCCATCTCACTCTTTCGTTTCCTAGTGAGCAAGGAGCTGCACACAGTATTTTAGCGTAAGGCAAGCAAAAGCTTTGTAAGCTCTCTATCGCATGGCCATGGACATATTTTTCCTTTAACAATAAAGAAAAGGCTTAGACTGAGAAATTTATCGGGTTAAATTATTCAAGTTGCGCCCTTTAGTTCGGCAGACTTGGATAGATATAGAAGACTGTCCTCGGCCAATCTTCCAAGGATCTGCATGCATATCAAGCCGTTCTCACAGTATTTCTCTCGCCTTTCGAGTGCAACTTTTTGTCTTCTCATGTAAATCGCGCGCGATGTTACCAATGGGGACGACACCGACGAGGCGTGAATCCGACCTATTCAAGACTTCAAGCACATATTTTCATATTCCACGCCGGAATAAAGACCCGAAGAAAAATAATAAAAAAAACTAGAAGCATAACGAAAAAATCACAAACGATTTTTATAATCCTTCTGGCCGCGAAGCTCTCGGACATCAAACGAATATTATGAATCCATTACGTCAAAGGGATTTTATGAATAGACATTTTTCCTTGGATCCTGATCGTTATAAATTCTTTTTTGTAAATTTATAATACAGTTATCGTTCCTCATTGGTTGGATAAGAATGCACATTGAAAAATAATTTCCTATGTCCACAAATTCTTTGAATAATAAAACAAAAAGTGTCCGTCGGAAACCACGGATTATAAACTTAATCGTCTCTTCCCCGACGCACAAAATACCCAAGCAAATCTATGAACCTTTGCCAGAATGATTGATTCACCGGGGTTGAAACTTCTCGCAATATACCGCACTTATTGAAAGTTTCTTCAAACCCAGTTCCGCGGATGTTGTCAATTCCGTTCCCGCTTTGCTTCTCAAACGATTTACGATTCGGTAACATCGATTCCCCAAACCGGAAACCCTCGGCTCAAACTTTTTTCATGTGTCCGAATAGGCTCAGAAAGACAAAACAATGATTTCCTTGTGTTTCCTGCTAGAACTCACACGATTGGCTTGGAAAATGAATTTTCCACTTTTCTTCGCATTAAACCGTTTTTTTACGTTCCCTTCCAGAATCTCGAAGTTCTAACAGTTGTGAAAAGCAAATACAAACTATTGTACATGTCCTAGAATTTTTCTACGAACTCCTTTTCCAAGAGGGCGTATTAAATCTATTAAAAAATGTAATTTTTCAATGTGTCGTGCTGTTTTGTCATGCCTCAAGCTGTTTTATACTTGCAATGTTCATGAACATTCGGGCCTTCGTATGTACGATTGAACTCAGGAAAATGGCTGCGATCTCTCGAAGGAAACGTTCACAACTCGCTTAGCAGCTAATCCTGGTCTCATAGTTAGGGTCATTAGGTGGTGCTTTAATCGGTGTTATTACCTGCATTATAGTTCACCGGTGCTGCTTAACAGCAGTTAGTACCGACTTCATTCGAGTATGTACTCGCGTATGTACCTATTTATATAAAGCATATATTTATTTATATATGTGCGAGTTGGATATATATTTGCGGTGCAGGTGAGAGTGCATGGTTATGCGCGGAGATCTTCATAGTTTGCTATTTCCTCTGCCTCGTTAAATATAAAGGAATCAGCTCGCGTAATATGACCGCGTTAACTAAATGGCCTGACCTATCTCCGGGACGTGCAGGATAAATCGTCGTGAATATCGTGAATCGTTCGTCATGTTCTACAAAAACAAAGGACGAATCATGAGGATACCGAATCACTCTTCGCGAATAAGATTTGGAATTGCATTAATAGAAATTGTGGATAGAGTTCATTTCGTTCTGCTCGTGATTGATAGTTATTTCGAGCTTTTCATTTGGCAGCTTTTAATTCAGTCCATATCAAATAAATGAAGAAAATGATCAGCCCGAGAATATTTCATAGGTGGAGATTTTCGATCATGACGGATGGGAGAGTCAACATTTGATTACGTCCACTTGTTTTATGACGGTTAATGCACGTCACAATTATAAGTTCATTGTCCAGATTCATGCAGTAATGCAGTTGAAAAACCAAATGATAGGCCAGGCTCAACTGATTCTACGAAATTTTTGAGTAGACTTTCGAGCTTGAGATCGGAATAAGATCCTTAATATTGTCTCGGAACGAAATCAATTTTTTTCCCCGCTCCGGTATCGCCGCGAGTTGGTGGAAATGTTTATAAAACGTTTATTCCAGGAAGAACGATCGACCGACTTAGTATTCGGTCGGGAAATCTTAAGCTATTCGAACTTTCGAAATATTTTTTTGTTAGTGCAGCGAACACTCGTTGCGATCGTTGCTTTATTGTTTTCCCACAGCGTCTTCTATAGACGTCAGTAAATCTCGATCACGAGTGCGATATTGAAATATCTGGCTTTGTCAATGCGTCACTGTGATAAGCATCTGAAAATTTACCGAATGTACCGAACACTTGTATTATGTTCGTGGTCAAAAATGAAGCCATGTCGTCCACGTGTGTGTCGACCTGCGTTCATGAATATCGATGTGTGTCTTTGTGCATCGGCGTGAGTGCAAGTGTGTTTAAAATAGTAACTGCACAAATTGTCTGCGTCATATCGATCACTATTCCTTATTGAATGCATCAAAAATTGATGAATAATATCTGTCGACGCCTATGAGGGCTGTGAACGATAAATTCTCTCTTATATATCTATATAAAAATTGAAAATGGCCAATAATAGGCCGTTGTGTCTTCAAAATCGTTTTCAAGTTCGTTCACATTTCAAGTTTCGTGTCATTCATTTCCGAAAGTCTGGTCTTTTAACGTATCTTTGATCTTTGGTACCACACACAATGTGGTACCAATTCCTTGCGATCACAGTCATCAATGGCAAAATAGAGTAATAATAATAATAATAATAATAGTAGAAAAAAGAGTCAATATACACGAACGATTACTCACGATCGCATCATTCTATCTCAATAAGATATCAGAGCCTAAGTATACACCAATACCCGAGGGTATATATGGGATAACACATTATTTGGCCAATCCAGCGGTATATTATAGTGCGTCAGGGGGATACATCGATGCAGGGGATGATCTAGAGGGTGGATGCTGTATATATGTGCTGCTATAAAGAAAGTTGGCCAGAGAGTAAGAGAGAGGAAGTATATTTATTGGAACGAGTGGCTGAATATGCCGGACAAAATTGTACCTTCGCTACGCGCATACACACATATGCCTAACTGTACATATTCATTGTTGAGAGTTGGTTATACACATCATTATTGCAAAACTACAATGCAGTCTGGAATTTTCGATATCGATGATGGAGTTGAGTACAACAAATCAATGTATGTATATGTGATACGTGATACATGTATACATACACGTACTTACCTCCGAGCGTTATATATTCACGTCATCACGTACACACCTGCATCATATATATAGGAAAATTCAGAGCCCAACGACTTTTATAAATATCGAGCTTTTCTATACATCATACCATGAGCAAGCTTTCCAGAACTGCGGCTATACATGATATTGCAGTCGCACCTCCTTCCCTTTTTATAGAACTTTATTAGCCTTAAAACAACGCCCTCGAGCTCACCATAAAATTTGCCGAATAGTTTCTCTCCTCCAACAATTCATTCATAAATATATAGCCGTTGGCACAGCTGCGACGACCCGAAACATCGATAAACTCAGGAGGAATTTAGACATCTTTTTTAGTCGGGGAATACCGATGTTTTTTTTTTCTTTTTTCAATTTCATTGGAAGAATAATTACCTCGTACATGGTACGAGCGTTCTTCAGATATTCAAAAAATTCGGATACCATTCTGACCATAAATCAAGGCCCTGAAACCGGATGACAAACACAGTTGGGAGTTGCTAAAGATTCAAGAGCACACTGCAATTCGTTCGTAGCTTTGGACAAACAGAATTTATCACCAGTGATCTTTGTTTGCGGATAAAACGAGATGGGGCATTTTTCATATACACAAATTCGGACACCGGCGATCTGGTACGTGTCATCTCTGTGTCTGAGCATCTGAGCTTAAGAATTGAAGCTGTATTACTACATCTCTCTCTCTCTCTTTATCTCTCTCACTCACTCTCTTCCTCCATGGCTACTTTCCGGCTCGGAGTAACTCTCAGCAACAGCATAACTGTAGCCTACGTCTCTGCACACACGGGGTCCTTCATGTCAAACGAACAAATATTCCAAGTCCATCCAGTTCGAGTAAGGTTCGTCGAAAAACTCACTGTTTAACTTTAGTTTTCGATTTGGAAATGATTAAACGCTTTGGAAACCGTTTTTTCGTAATTCCCGACTAAGTAACCTCGATACCCTCATAGCAGGCTTATCATGTGGAGGACAATTGAATAACATGGATTCCAAGTTTATTAATCAGTCAAGGGATGTATTAACTTGGTCCATATGCTTTTTCAGCCGTGGGAATATTGTTACGATTGGGAATTTGGCACAAATATTTTGTCATTGGACACGAGGATAAATTTTTTGAAAAATCCAAGGGAAACATCGATTTAACGTGAACCGGACTGTATGCAAATGCAAACACGCGTGCATATTCAAGGGAGAGTTTCATATAACGCTTCAACTTTGTGCTGTACCACTTCATAATACAATACCATGAAATTTCATGTATTCACGGGAGTCGGTATATTCTCGTTTCTTTCATGTGTGCGAGTTACCGAGTGAAGCATAAACGCGCCACCTAGCGAAGACTGGCAAGTTTAATCGATGAAGAGCGATGAGATCAACCACGTGAAAAATCAAAGCTTCAGAGGAAAAACAAAAGCTTGATTTCACTTGAAAGTGATGAGATTAAAGATTAAAACTTGACAACAGTCAGCTCATATGACTTTGTCGCCGGCGATTATTGCGTGCAGAAAAAGTTTCTTATGATCCTCGGTGTGCTGGGCTAACGAACGTTCCCGAATAATTTTTCCATTTTTTTCGTCGAGACTGTATTTTAGGCCCTTTTTGGAATGGTTGATTCCAATAAATCGAATGTCAACGTTGACACGATAAACTCCAACGCACCGAGGACTATTGACTCAGAAATATTCGAGGCAGAGTGCATGTAAAAAAATAAAATCGTTATGCGACGAAAAATTTTTGGAACTCTGCGAAACAATTTTTAAAGATCGAGAATCCTGGAGGGAGGCACGGTCCAGATTTGCGGCTCTGACGATCTCAGAAATAAACTACCTGAGATCGATACATGGTTGGGTGACCGCTGAGCCATACGCACCTTCTCGCCTATCGATCGTTTTTCAGAGTCTCTGCTGATGAAACTGAACAGAAAATCATCACAACGAGATATGGATGATAAATTCTGGAGTTGAACAATGTTTCGCAATTAATATTGTAAATTATTGCAAAGAATACTCCTCGGAACGAAAAATAGCTGCTCTAACGACTCGAGTTCGAATCTTCAAAACTAATGTCCTTGCTGGTATCGGGAAAAATCGGATGGAAAACAAAAAATAAATCACATGAGCTTTTCATGATGACAGAAAAAAAAGCGTGGACGAAGAGAGGGAAGAAGAGATAAAATCGGGAAACATCGAAAAATTGCATGAAACAAATATTGAAACTCGGCTTTTGTCGAGAGAGAGAGAGAGAGAGAGAGAGCCCCGGGTCTCTCGCCACATCGATTGTTTGGCTTCCGCCAGTGGATTATCCCATGGATACATGTATATTGGCGGATGTACACGCAGGGATCCGTACGAATCTGCAATTTCTCTGTCGCTCTTGCCTCGCCTCTCCATACATCGTATTTACATATATATATTCGTCTCACGCATAGCTCCAGTTCGCTAGTTCGCAATGTTCGTTCACGCATGGATATACGTACACACATTTATCATCACTATATATCGATCCACATGTTTGTACGTGTATACCAGTGGCTCGGATTTAGAGCCGTATGAAACGCGTGTTAAACTTCTCGTGTTCTCCACGAGCGTGTGCTCACCGACTCGTGTTCACCAAGTTCCGGAGCCATGGCTCTCCAGAGATACGAACCGTTGGCTACAACTATACGCAGAAATAGTTGCAATCCCAAATCTTATTTTCTAAAAAAAAAAAAAAAAAAAAAGAAAAAAGGACTGGATATGTTTTTTTTTTCTTTTTCTTTTTTTCAAGTTTCATCCTAAAGCGAGCAAATCCAATAGATCGATCACGATCATCTCGAATTACATTTCATTCATGGTCCTTGGTATGAAAGCGATCCCTCAGAACCATTTATTTCCGTAATGGTCGCCAATAAATAGATGGAATGCTCCAACGCAAGTGACCTCATCGCATATCGATCGCGATATATCGATTTCAAGAGCCGAACTTTGGAAAAAAGAGGCAATCTTATAAATCTTCTCCAATGTTCACGAGAGTAGCAACAAGAGTTTGGACAGGAATTCAGGTGAGTGGAACAGTGTCAGTAGTTTCGTAAAACGTACGCAACGATGTAGAGATCGAAAGAGAGAGAGAGAGAGAGAGGGAGAGGGACTGTTGAAGGGCTGAATAACCATATATCGAGACTAATCGACTGCAAAGGATGGAGGTAAATAAACGTTCAGAAAAGGACTGGTTGTGGATGTTAATTTGTATAAACAAACCGCAATGGTAGCAGGTGAAGCGATATCAGTGGAGTGTGTTTAGTAGAGTGACACTGACTCCGTCACAAAATCCAGTTTCTATCTCCCGTTTTGTCGCTCTCCTTTTTCGCCGAATTACGAACCGAAGCGATCAATTCGTGGCTACTTTTAGCGTAGTTCCTGCTTTTCATATTTGCGAGATTAAAATTAGGCCAGTAATAGAGGAAAATTTGAGGGTAGGATTTTAATAATGGAACCAAAAAGAAACGAAACAAACTCTTTCGTTGCTCAAGGCACGCGAGACTCGCTACAATATCCCTTACTTAAACGGTCAGTGCAGCAAGTACAGCAGGTCGATAAACCTCTTTCAACGTAGCAATGTGGGCGTTGCGAAACGCGGACTTTGCTCCGACAGATTCTATCTCCGAAATCAACTGCGAGTTAACGGTAATGTTTTCGGAACGTGGCAGGAAGTCCCGAGACCTGTTATTTCTCCAGCCCTCCGGGTCTCGACCAACTTTCCCATTCAGCTCCCTCACCATCATCATCTCGGAGAATATAAACCCAGATAGGGTTGTTGCTTCCGGTTCCACCGATGGATCGGATGTGTAGAAAACACAGTCAACGGACTTCATGCAAATTATAAAACTCGCATCGAACCTCCTTCTAATAAAACTGACCCTGAATTCTGTGCTTCGAGTTTTCAATCTTTATCAACAACAATGACGACAAATGCGATTGATCGTCGTAAATTCCGATCCGATGAACCACCGAAGAATAATTAGGTTTCATTGAAAACAGATGCAAACTCAAGGTCACCAATATTAAAATATGAACCTTCGATATTCCTAAAATCCCAAATTCCAGCAAAACGTGTTTGGTCGAATTGAATTGCCACCGATAAACCGTTAGTTGTAATATCCACGGACTGTCAAGTTTAAAAAATCCTCGGAAAGTCCAAAAATGTAGATCAATAGAAAAAACGCTAATAACTGATTCAAAGATATTTCGAAAGCAGGAAAAGTTCGATGGAAAGAAGAAAGCCATGGTCTTGAATCGATAGAAAATTTCCTGATTTTTGCACCTTATTTTGGAAAAATAAGGGCACGATCCCACGCCGTTTAAGATACAACTATGCCCGGTAGCGAATTATTTGACCAAGCCCGTGGATAGTGCGTCTAGTAGACGTATCCAACCGCTAGACAGCGGGGAGCTCGGGTTACACCAAATTCGCACGTTTCATTGATCATCTTTTCCAGCGAACTTGAGAAGGAAGAACCGAAATTATTGTTTTTCCTGCGATCGGAGCCGGTGATACAGTGAATGTCGATTGAAGGGTGAAACTTGCAAATACGATGGGATGGAAAAAAGACTTTAAATGGTAGCCATCACCGATAGAAATCTATATGTTTCCGAATGTCGCAAGCTCTTCTACCTGAACATACGGATAATGCAACGAGGTTATGGTCGAATGGGCAGCAGTAACGGCCGTTATATACAGATATGTATATACATTCGGGTGCCTGGACTACAGTAGCCGAAGTAATATATTTATATATATGTATGCTGTATATATACATAGTTATACGTAAATACATGTGGTTTCAGAGCTCAGGACACCGGGCCGGAAGCAAGGTTGGGGCAGGCAGACATTGACCTGCCCTTTCCTCCCTTTCCATTTCTCGGTAGGTTTGCAACCTCACGGAGAAGGGTGAGTTTCGAGTCGCTGCACTCACGGATGGTCTGGGGCTCGAGGGACGTGGCTCGGACGAAGTAAGGCAAGCGAGGTGAGTGCCTGAAGAGAAGGAACAAGCCTGAGGACTATATATGGAGGATCGAGCCAGGAGTCGAGTGGAGACGAACCACTACCAACGAACCTAGGTGACTCTCCACCGGCCAACCCTTTCTATCTCTCCTTCGTCTGTCTGTCTGTCTCTCTCTCTCTCTCTCGTTCTGCATCAATTTTCGTCTCTTTTCTTCTGAAGCTCCTCTCATTCTTACTTTATCCTCCAGGTCCCTCATTCTAACCTGCCGGCGGTCCTTTCATTTTTTTCAACCCCTTTCTTCGGGTCTCGGTTGCTCTCATCGCACCAACTCTCGTTCGTTCTTTCCATCTCCGCTCAATCATCATCTTACTTTCTCTCATCGCTCATATCTATGTATATTAGAGAACAAAATGGCGGAAGCCTCGTCGATATACGAGATAAATTGTTTCGGTTATGCCCTTTTTTTGTTAACAGGCTTTATGTATATGCATGCTTTATATATACAACTTCACGTTTGTATGTCTAGCTATATTGCAATTCTACTTATACGCTGCGAGGAAAAACGTTGGACTTCTCTCTGCTTTTTCTCTTCTCATGCTCGCTTTTTCTTCAACCTCCGACTTTTTTCATGTTTATCTTTCTTTTTTTTCTTTCCTCATCTCCTGCTACGACGTCTTTGTTCGCTTCCCCTTTCATTGTACACCCTATAGTTTCTTCGCTATAAAGTTTTTTTGTTGACTTACTCTCGATTTCGCTTTTTCTACGATTAATTCGAGTTTCAATGCTTACGTTTCTGCTCCGTCTTCATCCGAAACAGACCCCACCGATAACTGCTAATGATCACGACTGAAACTAATAGATTTCAGTTAAAGCCACTTAAGACCAAGCTTTCATTCGTGGCGAATGAAAACTCGATACGAATTTTTTAATATTTTTATCATTTGCCGGACATCAATTTTTTGACGAGATCTTTATGCCTTTTGAATCTAATTGAAATTAAAAAAATTATTACAAGTTGGTGCTTTCACTTGGTCGCATACTTTTTCATATTGCTCTTTTTTGTGCTGAAATGAGTTTCCATCCAGAGAATGTTTTTTGCTCCCTTTCGTCTCTCACGAATATTAACTGCATTTCCGCCTTTCCATTGCCCTTAAAATGAGGCCAAAAAAGAGACAGACACGCACGCACACTCCCAGCCAGAGATGAAGAGCTCTCTCCCGCTTTACTTTCCAAACCAAGACCTCCCCGACGTTGTGGCGTATCGTATTTAGCTATTCACCCTCTTTCATTAGGAACGTTAATGATGGTTACTGCTGGTTATATGAGCAGCCGGCTAATACCAAGATGCGCGCATCTCTCCTCGTTGAGACGGTTACCCGGCTAATTTACGGCACGAGTAGCGATTATACATTGATTATGACGTATATGGATTTGCTTTCAAGGCGTGTACGAAATATTACTCAAAACCTTATGAACGACCTTCAATTTTGAAACACCCCAGCAATTACACGGAAAGTACGTTCCGCCGAATCCAATAACCATCATTTATCCAAATATTATAATTTCAATTTTTCTATCGAGCAATCATCGCGGACATTTCTTACTAAGTGACAAACATTTTTTCTTCATCTTATTTTTTAGAATTCGAATATTTGAAGAGACAATTAGTGCTGGTGTGTCAATCGCGATGGACTTTCGTGTCGCGAATAAAAATATTTAGAATGATTCGAAGTAGATGGATCGCAGGAGAATTATTACTTGAAATTATTTTGATGATCAATTTGGATTTATCGTACTTGCGAGCTCTTTACCAAAACATTGAGGGATTTCAAGAAAGCTTGGGAAAAGAGAGCCTGACTAATATTTTGCCAGGTTGGTCACCGACTCAAATCTATAATTAATTATAAACTCAGTGCTTCCATTCCCGCTGCAACGAATATTGGTCAAAAGAGACTCGGCTTTAGCCTGTCTCATCTCTGTTTCTTTTTTTTTTTTCATTCTCTGTATAGATTTTATATTTCCATTAATATTGCTCTAAAATATATTCCGCGTTCCATGAGCATAAAGTATTGGAAATAGGAATTACTCCTCTCGAGAGATTTCACCGTTCAGGTAGAACAGGCACGACAGCCCCTTCCAAAAGTGAGGACACTCCGGAATTTCACAGCGAGTAGTATAAACTTCAGAAAAGTTCTGAATTTACTTACTCTCGAATCACGTGCATACAATATTTTACGACCCGGAAGACCGAACTCAACATTGTAAGTGAATTGATTTTTTTTTTTCGACCAATCGCGTTGGCCGCGAGTTTTTACTTTTAGCTCGACCTGACACACTTGCCACGTGCTAACCTCACCTTTCAACATCGTTAGTAGGTTTCGCATTTATCGATACACCCACTCAAATTGAATGGTAAAAATTGATGATTTTTTTTCAACAGAGCCACTCGATTTCACGTGATTGTTCCATAGTTTTTTTTCATTAATATTTTTTTTCCTACGTCTTTTAAAATATTAACATAAATGTGGTAAGTGAAATGTGTGTTGGGAATGCTGATTGGGAGAACAAATGTCAAGATAACGGGATGGTTAATCCATTTGTAAATAAACCCACAAGCGCTAAGCATTCTATATAGAGAAAAGAAATTTATTGATGTAACACAAGAATCTTTTGGAATTCATACGCTACAAGTTTGAAATATGGAAAATCTCAGTCTCGATTCAATTTTGAAAGTTTCCCCCTACCAACTTTGAGGAAAGCGAATTGATATAGACAGTTGAGATCGAAACACGCTGATGAGGTGATTCAAGTCGATTTATGGGGAAGACTTTAACGATAATCCATTCAACGACAATGAACGTGCATGCAGGAAAGAAAATTTTCGAAAAAATTACCATTCGTTATCACGTTATTAAGGGAAAAATCTCTGCGGGAGGGTTTCAGGTTTCGGGTTGTTAATTCGAAGCGAATGAAAGAGTAGCTTTTGGTTAATCAATCATATTTTATGGATTCACTTCATATTTGCGACATCCGGATTGTTGGTCCTCAAGAAAAATATAGGAATTTTGACTATACAATTAATTATGTACGCTCCTGCTCAAAGCCAACAGAGGGGACAATTTGAAACACTGACACCATATGGGACCATAGAAAATTCTACAAAGAGTCTGGCCGTTTGTATTAAAATACTTAGTCAACTCTAAGAAACATTCTTGATTCTCGTAACCGTGCATTACTTCCGGAATGACATTATATGAAGGCAAAGCTCGAAAGTCTCCGGAGTCTAAAGGAAGGAAGCGGAATTATTCGCGGTGTACGGCGTACTCTGCTTTATTTTTCGCGGTCGATCTGATCGTGAATGTCGTTATCGTTGCAACGATCCTCCCACATGAAAAACGGGAATTTCAATATCATTGCCATGCTCTTGCTTGTCAACCATATCGGAATACAAATTCGCTAACCCGACACGCCGTTATTCGTGTTACGGAGACGAGCACCGAGAGCCCGGAGACGAAAAACGAAAAAAAAATAGAAGGCGAAAAATAATCCGCCTCCAACGGAAAACTTCACGAATGTCTCGAAGCTCCGGAGAAGAGAAAAAACCCATAAAGAAGCCGAGTTGCCCACTCCCCATCAGAATTATAATTTTATCCACGGCAAACAAGGAAAAACTATCAATTAAGAGCTCATTGTTTCTTTAATGAAGAAATTCTATACCATCACAATTTCCCGGTGGACATGCATCCACGAAATTCACTTCGTCTAGTTACACTTGTCATAGTCGAAATTGACTGCACGGAAAAATGTTCTGTCCTAATTACTCGAGAGTATTTTAAAATCATAAAAATTTAGCTGGAATTCTCGCCAGGTTGTCATTTTACAGAATTTTCCGAAATTACGAGAAGAAGTTGAAAACGACTCGACAATGAGGAGAAGGAACAATGGCTTCGATCCCAATTTTGCATACTAAAGAAACTACACTTTCGTCGATTCGCAGGAATTGAAAAATTTCATGATTTTCATTGCTCAATTAACAGCTCATTTTTATTAATATCGCGCTTGCATTTATAACAATATTTCTCACTGCGAGCAAAATTTCGGAGGCACCTAATGAACGAAGGAAACCGTGAATTTCAATTAAAGTTCCAGCTAAATTAACAGTCCATTTTTTTCAACGCTGGCTGCTCGAGTTCGGAATTCGACAATCGACTTTCATCGTTTTTTTTTTTTTTTTCTATCGCCATATAATTTATAGGGTCAAAATCAATGATGACGATAAGTCAATGAAGCGTCTTTAAAATTGAATTTTACTAATAGACGAAGATTCGGATGAATCATCGTTAATGCGGTTTCGGCTTTTGAGTTTTCAGAAAGTCATGAGAATTTGTCGAATATTTGTACTTTTGTTATTACTCACCGTTGTGATTTCTCTTCTTGGTAAATGTGTCGGGTTTACAATGTGGAAGGAAACTTTAATTATACGGTACACTCACATCGATGAGATCCAGTGACGTTTCACTTTTGTCTGACGCTGAACACAACTTGGAAATCCTTAATGTTTTCCACAAATCGATCGAGAGGAAGTGAGTTTGAAGTTTCGTGGCGAATGGTTGTTTTTTGTTTCTCTTTCTTCGCAGACTGGCAGCAACAATCGAAAACTGATGAAAAAATCTTTTTTCAGGTCTCCGGTATAATATCCCACGCGAAGGAGTATTTCGAGAGTCCAAGCACGAAGGAGGAGATTGAGTTTGGCGGGCTGGGTGTCGGCACAACTCGCTCTCTGCTCCTCCTATTTTTTTCTCCTGCTCCCTTTTTCGGTTATTATTGTTAGTCAGGCAGGCGATGTCAAAATGTATTCCGATGAATTCAAATGTATCCGCACTCTTGACGACACCTGAGCACCAACCGGATTAATTAGCGTTTATCGGTAGGCAAGCTAATTGAACTAAGAAGGATTATAATCGAGAAGGCCAGCATGGCGAGGCTGACGAGGATTAAGGACAATATGGACAGTGAGTACAACTGGCCCGGATAACGCTATAAGAGTGACCGAAGCTTTTCGTCAAACCTTTGCATCCGCCACTCAACGGATTATGAACGAGCTCGATGTTCGGCTTTTCGACGAATCCATAACAAAATACATGAATCAATCAGTTAATTAATTGTTTTACTGAAAATGAGGAAAAGGCCGGACGCAATACATTTTTCCTCGGTCCATATGCGAGATGGAAAAAGTATAAAAATAAATAAACGAAACGTGCTCGATCGAACCGGTAAATCGTGGCTCACAGACGGAAAATACTCTTCATATTCTTATCAGAGAATGATCGTGGGATTGTAGATACGGCGAACGAACGTTTCACGCCCGATAGGGAAGTTTCTATCACCGCGATGCTGGATCCTGAGTGGAAGGTCGTATCGTCGTGAGATGACCTAATGGATACTGATCGCGCGCGTGAGATTCAATGTATACGAGGACGAATTTATTGGGATCCCATCGTCGCGCCAGATAGCGAAAGACTGGCAAACGCGCGCGGTTCTCTCGCTTATTCGGAGGGGGTTTATCTTAGCCTCAGGGGTTGCAGAGGGTAAAAGCGGCGAGGGCCAAAAAGCGGCGGGGGTGGAATCGCGTCTCGCCGGTGACTGCCGCCGCCGCCACTGTTCGGCTATACGCCCGCCACCCCTGACGTTTCCTCGTCATCCCCCTCTTGGCCCTCTCGTAACCCTCTCCTCCTCCGCTCTCGGTTCTCTCGACATTTTCGCGAATGCGCATGCTGCTCGCGCACTAATACTCTTACTGCATGTACACATATACAACAAGTATTCTAGCTATACATAGAAATAGGTACGAATTCGAACAATCATTGCCGATCAAATTTCCTCGTGTATGAAAAATTATTTCGAAAAAATTATGAGTTTCTGGATTTTCCTGAAACGACGATCTATGTACAGTTTTCTTCAGTGCGGGTCAGTTTCGATTTTGGTAAGCCATGATTTTTTTATACCGCCGAACTTACAATTGGTGGGTTCCTTTTTATTTTTATTTTTTCCCCCTCGATCTAAGATTTATCTCAATTTCTCAAAAATTCTCATATTTTTCTTAAAACCGTCAATACGATTGGACGATTTAAAAAATCGTGAAGAAAAGTGGGCAGAAGCTCGTGAATCTCATTGAATGTTCGGAGGTGACGCACTTGGGAAGAAAGATTAGTCCGTTGCCAGATTAAAAAAGCTCTGGGACATCCAGCCCCATGTGTCGTGGGATAGAATGGCTGAAATATTGCACAACGTTTATGAAGGCATTGCTTGTAAATGTTTTCTCAACTATCTACTAGACTCCCAATTTACTTAGTGAAAAAAAAAAACAAATACAAGAAAAGAGCTTCGCTATACTTTGCTTTATATCGAGAGGTTCGCGACTTGGTATAAGATTTCGCATCTTCTTAGCCCCATCTTGGTTTTTGCCTCATCGTGGCTTCGATCCTCTCACAACTTTTTCCCATCCTTTCTTAACACCCATAAAAAGTGAGATGCATCCTTTTTGGGGTTGGTCGATGTCTTTCCCGTCTAGCCGAGAGAAAGGATCAACGAAGACAGCTGGTGTTCGAATGAAAAACAGCAGCGAGAAGGGGTTGAAACGAGGGAAGACTCTCGGAGAATGGAGGCGAATTTCACAGTCAGGAAAAACGAACGCCGGAATCTAGAGAGCAGTTTGAAAGAACGAATCAGTGAATGTATTCGTGTAAGAAAGAGGAGGAAGCAAAATATAAGAGAGGGGGTGAAGGAGGAGTGATAATGGTTCCTCTCACTGCGATGTGCACGCAAACCAACCAAAAGGTACATAAGAGAGAACAATGGTGGAAGCGAAAGGAAATCTATGCATATATATTTTCATATATATACTTGAATTTCGTTATACAATATTCTACGTACGTATATACTATGGGTATATGTGTCTGTGTCTATATATAATACATATATATATATATATATATATATATATATATATATATATATATATATATATATATATATAGAGAACAATATATACAGTTAAATTTATAAAGATGTGTTGTCTTCT